>JAWNPY010000092.1:0-77148 GCA_035078625.1 Scaptodrosophila scaptomyzoidea
ACCCCTACCTTGCATTCTTATGCATGCATGTTCTTCATTTTCTGGTCTTTGTGTTTGGGGGGGGGGTTGGAGGTCCAGTAGAAGTCCATTTCACGTGTGGCCAATGGGGCGACCAGCACGGTCCGGCACTTGAGTTAAGCTGCGCAAACGTTTGCATAATCACGTTCCAATTTAAATTGCTCTATTTGCCGGGCTCACTGTTGATATTGGGGACTGTCACTGACCGGCAACTGGAACTGAAACTTGAAGGTTTTGAGGGGAAGAGTAAAACGCTTAAAGAAACTACATTAATAAATGCACATGGATGGATTTTATTAGCTGTCACCACTTAACTTTTGCCGTTTTATAAACAAAGTGGAAGGGAGTTGTGTTTATTGTTTTGAATTCAATTTCATTTGACACCCCAAGAACTACAAGCCATTTTATATTCAATAAAATACGGCAGTGTACAAATGGTTATATGAATATTTGTTTTGTTTTTTTTTATTCCGGACTGAAGCTGAAGATTGAGCAATCCGAGCCATAATCATCGGAGCCAGAGTTGTCTGCCAGGGCATTGTTCTCGGCGCCTGAATTGTCGCTCTCGGTATATGATTCACTTGATAATACAGACGGAGTCGCATCCGAGTAGGCCGAGTCCGATGGTGCGTTGGAATTTGCCTCTTGGACCGTACGACGATTACGGTGCCCTTGCAAATGCGAGGATGTTGGCATTCTGGTACGAGCACGATTGTGAAAGACATTGATCTGAGTGCGCCCCGATCCCATACCAATGGTAATTGATTGCTGATGAGTGTTCCTAGCGAGCACCGCAAATGAGTTCTGACGAGTGTCGATCACCACGTTACTGATCACCACGCTGGTGGAGCGACTGGAGTGGATCATCAGATTAAAGCCACGAGTGGCTACCCCAAAGCCTGATGGCATAGAATACGGATGGCTTCGGGCAGCACTCGAACGACGGCTGCCACTGGCCCTGCCACGGACGTTGGGGCTCCTGCGGGCAGCAGGGGCAGAAGCTGGACGCGTACTCACCGCGCGTACCAGGGCGCTTTCAGTATCAGTTGCGGTTTCGGCACGGGCTTCGGCCTTTTCCTGAAGACGTTGGCTGCGACGTAGTGGGGCCATTTTTCAATCCAATTGAGGTTTTTTCTTCGATAGTGAAAAGCCACTTGCAAGCAAAATCCAACTTTCTCCAAAGAAAATCCAACGATTTATGTCGTTTGACATTTGGTGTGTCGATAGCGATAGTTTTTTTTTTCAGCCTAATTTATCGAAATAAAATGGAATAAGAATAAGAATATTTTTATTTTTGTTTGGTTTTAACTTAAGCGTTTTAATTTGGAATTTTTTATGAAATTTCTTTAGAACTTTCAAGTGTTTAGGTTTTAATTTAAATTGCATTACTCCAATCGAATAATCGTTCCAATTTAGTCAAATTGATTACACTTCTCATTGCATATTATGGGCTGACCACTTGAACCATGATCCGAAAATTTCTTCTGCGCTATAGCATGTAGATTTATGGCCGGATTGCGTTGATTATGAAGTGTCTTTAACCGTAGCATATTCCAATCGAATACATCATCCATAGTTGATCCCATCGATTTGCGCAAATTGTGGAACATTTTACGCATTGCAGCATAATCGGGGCGTTGGCAAAATGACAGACCATAGGCATAATTCAAATAAATGGTAAACTCCCCAGGAAAGCCATCGCAAAGCTTTTCAATGGATTGTGATAGTTTCATTTCATGTATCATTTCGTATTTCTGTTTTTTGGTCGATGCCTTCATGCCCTGCCAGGGCAATTCACCACGTAGAAAATAAATTAGCACATATCCAACTGAAACTAAATCATCACGGCGCGATTGCTCTATTCCGGCATGGACATTGATCGATGAATAACGCGCGGTTCCGGTCAAAAAGCGTCCCTCTCTGTAGGGAATATGTACACCGGAAGTCACATCGAGAAACTTCTTCGAAAGCCCAAAATCAATAAGGAAAAGCTGCTTACTACGCCCGCCCAGACCCATTAGAAAATTATCCGGCTTGATATCACGATGCACAAATCCCCGATCGTGTATATACTCCAATCGGGAGAGCATTTGATCTGCCAATAGTAAAACTGTCTTTGTGGTAAAGATACGATCACAGAAATTAAACAGAAACTCCAACGAGGGTCCCAGCAGCTCCATAACTAGGGCATGATAATTCTCCTGCTTGGTAAAAAATCGTATTCTTGGCAGTCCGGGTGCTGAGCGTAATGCCCCATATAATCGCCGTTCGTACCTGAGCTGCGGAGAACGAACCATGGTGCTTTCTACCTTAATGGCCACCTTTTCGCCACTGTGCATATAAATGCCCAAGTAGATATCCCCAAAGGAGCCACTGCCAATTTTTTGTACCACTTTGTAGCTACCGATTCGTACTTCCTTGGTGTGGCTGGAACGTAGTCGCTCCATTTAAAAGAATTCGATGGGATTCTACTGATCATGTAAATAGTTGAGTGCCTAATTTAATGGACGTCGCTTTAAAGAATTTAATACAAAATTGAGTAAGGAAAACGAACAGGGATTTTGTAAAATGTTTGGTGTGTGTGTGTGTGTGTGTATATATGTTTTTGGTGGGCCTACAAAATTGAAATAAATTCTCATAGACTACTATGAATAAACTTTAAATAAGCCTTGATAATAAGGTGGTAAGAATGTGAAGGTGAATTGCCAGGCAGTTCGGGACATGTATGCGTATTGATTATCTGAAGAAGAAGCTGTGGAAGCAGACGGCGACATCCGTAGACGAGAAAGGACAACGACAATGAGGACGGATCAACTAGCCAGTAATAATGTCTTTCGCTGACATTTGACATTTTGGCTATATTTCACTCACTTTGTGGCAACTGGGAAGGCAAAGGCAACTAGGCATTCAAATATAACCAACCAGCATCCTCATCATCATCATCATCATCATCATCAGAGCGGGTGGATGTGAATGGATCGGTAGTTTTAGTTTCAGTCTCAGGCTCAGGCTCAGTCATGTCAGCCATTCATTCATGCTCGGATATTTAAGAACAATAAATTTGTGTGTGTGTGGCAGACAAGCCAAATGTTTGGCAGTCGTCTGCCGGAAAGGACATATTTGCTTCGGGCCAGTAACTGAAACCAAAAGTCGGAATCAGAGACGGAGTCATGGTGACCATTATCATCATCAGCAGCAAAGTGGCTTGGCATTCTTGTCAGCCAATGCTCAATCCATAACCTGCCACCACCGTCACCGTCACTGCCACTTGCCACTGCCCATTGACTCTCTTTCTCTGATGTCTTTGGGTATAAGGCATATATACGAGCAAGGCATTTACATCATAACACGGCCGGGTGATGGATAGACAGATAACCGGGACAATGGCAACAGCCCTGACGGTGGCAATGGCAGTGGCAATGATAGCAGCGCTTGGCGGCATCACCAGCATCAGCAGCCTTAGTATTAGTATTAGTGGCACGACATTGGGACATCAGGTTGGCAAAAGGCAAAATTCTGCAGTTGACTGAACCAAAACGTTCATTTGGCGGGGTGAAAGTAGAGGATAGTATATGTGGTTTAGTTTATATGGGCGTTGCCATGCCAATGTTGAAACATGCGGGTAAATTATCTTTTCATTTCCGTCAACGTACCCTGGTTTAGTCTGGTCTGGTTCGGTCTGATCTGGTCTGGTCATGTCCTCATCCACATAAGAATTTGCATCCGCATTTTAACCGCCTACAAAATGGCCCTGAAGTTATCTCTCTCTCTCTCTCTGGGTTCCTTCAATAGTTGGCTCTTAAGCTCTTTGGCAATCATCGTCGTCTCTGGTTGAATTGAAGCAAGGAATGGTTTAGTCTGTAGTCCGCGAAAGTCATCAGCGTTGGTTATCCGCCAAGGACAAATCATAATAAAAAGGCAGTCCATGTGAACGCATCTTGATGCTAAAAGCAGCTTAAATCGAATTTTGTTCTGTTGATTGTTTCATTAAATTATTTAAAATGCTTTTCTCTCTTTATTAGCTTTTTTTTTCTTTTTTGACCTTTATGAATTGATTTCTTGAAAGCACTTTTATTTCAAGTAAAAAAAATAAAACAAAAATGCAGCCTTTCAAACATGTAAAAGCAATAAAATCAATTGCCAATAAATAAAATAATATTGTGGTATTTATTTATCTAAAAATAACTTTCTTTAAAAATCAATAAACTAAATAGCCAATAAATAAACAAAAAAAAGATTTGGTATTTATTTACATATTTCAAAATCTATTTTTTAGACTTTAGTTTTAATTTCTTAGTCAGCATTTTAGTTATTATTGTTCTAAATTAATTTTTTTTAATGCTTCCGATTCGAGCTGTGGATTTAATACTCAATTTCTTCATTATTTTGAAATAAAGTTTTACTATGGAAAAAATAAGAAAATGAATCAAAAAACCAGCGAGATACATTTTTTAAAATAAATTCTATGCACACAAATATTGAACCAATCGTGAAGCAGTGAAGGCAGAAATTATTCAAAAAACATTAAAGTTTTTGAAAAAAATATATTTGTTTAGAGTTGTCACCAAGATTGAATGTAATTGATAATATTGATTGAAAGAAAATAAATATTAATTTATGACACATTTCTAATCTATTCATGGAAATTGAACTGAGTTTTGTGTGTGCAACCCTTAAAATGGTCTGTTTTTTGTTTTTTTTAATTGAAGAGCCCCAAAAGTGTGCAACAGGAATTAAAACGATAAATTTCAAACTCATTTCGGATACCAAAGATGTTTTCATTTCTCGGCTTCTAAGCTTCAAACAATTGTCGGTGAAAGGAGTAAGACAATAAGTCGAAGCAGCAACAGCAACAAACACAGCAATTTAAGTCTGGGGTAGAAGGAAAACGAAACGAAACGAAACAAAACAAAACAAAGCAGACAACAAACGGCAAAACAGAAATGACTTTAATAGCTCATCAATGATTCAGACGGAAATCCGGGCTGTCCAAGTGCAGCCGGTTTATTGGATACCGGAAAGGCATTATGTTGCCGCCGTTGTTGTTGTTGTTGCTGCTGTTGTTGCTGCTGCAGCTCCTCGCGATGCAAGTTGCTGTTTGATTGTGCAGACAAGAAAGACAGCAATGCCAATGATGATGATGATGATGATGATGATTACTGTGTCTCTTTTGCTTTTATAGGTGAGTATTGTTAATGATGAGGAGGGGGGAAACAACTTAACCACATGCTTAGGAACTGAAATGATTTTCACGCCGCTTCCAAAAAGTATGCAACAGAATTTGCATATTACGGAAGAAATTACGGAAAGGGAAGGGGAAATGTGTGTCTGTCTGGGTTGCACACACATTTGCATTTGCAACAACAACAATTGTAGCAGATGGCAACACAAATCGACACAACCTGCAACATTGTACGAATGAGACGCTTGTGTGTTTTTAAGTCAATTCATATTGCACCACCCAGTTTCAAACCAAATTCCCACTCCATTTGACTTTTGCTGCCGTTGGCCAACTTAACACCTGACTCTCTTTTTTATCTCCGCCTCCCTGCATCATTATTATCATCATCATCATCATCATCATGTCTGTCTGTCTGTCTGTTTGTCAGTTGGTTGTTCTGTCGATTGGTCATTGCCTGCTGGCTGTGTGACAGTAGCAGCCGCTTGGCTTTTGTCTCATTTATTATGCAAATCTGACTGCCAACCAGCCAGGCCGACTATACTTCTGGACTGAGCAGGCCTCTGGTTGATTGTGTGATGTTGCGAATTGCCCCTCACAGGCGGCAAATGGTCAAAAAGTTCAACAGCTACAACAATTATGTTGTTGCCACTGCCACTGCCACTGCCACTGCGACAATGACAACAACAACAGCAACAACAACAATAATAATAACTGCATTGGCCAAATGGCTGAGGCTGAGGCATTTTGACATCCTCAGCAGTTGCAACAATAATGCGCCATTGTTTATTTGTTGTTGCTGTTGCTTGTGCTGCTGTTCCTGTAATGATGAAAGTAATTTTGCAAATTGTTGCACACACACACACACACATAAATACACACACTTTCATACAATTACGCTTATCGCATATTAATGGAATGACAGAAATTATTACAAATCAACGCAATTGCTGAATTTATATGCCTATTTAAATACACATATTCTTATAATTTATTCATTTAATATTTATGGCAAGTTTTAAATAAAAAAAAATAAAATAAAACTAATTTTAAAAACATATTTTATTTGCCACAAACTTGTTTGTTAAACGAATTTAAGTTCTGGTTAGAATTGATGAAAGATCTTGAAGGAGTATTTAATTTCGCATGATTCAACTCGATTGGAAATTTAAGGTGATTCAAATATTTAAATATTTAATTTATTTTGATTGACTGTCATTTTTGTTTGTCATTGCCATTGGGCAATCTGAGTCCTATCAACTGCTCTTAGTTTTTTTTTTTATATATTTTCTTCTCTTTGTGCTTGATTTTATTATTTACAGATGCCACTTGGCAAACGATAAATGGTTGAATGGGGGGAATAATGGCAAAAATCAACTACCATTGGCAATGGCAAGCGAAATGTAAACATAATTTCAATTTTTATGCTTCGGCTTCAATGTTAATCAATAACGTGTTTTAATTGAAAACGGCCAAGTCAATACAAAAAAAAAAAACAAAAAAAAATAGATGAGCTTTTTACGACATTTGAATGCACTACACAAAAATAATGCCTCGATTTTATTAGGAGAGAAAATACCTGCTCATTTCAAATGCTACACATTTTCATCTTTTATCTAGAAGATAATGGAAGGGTATTTAAAATTAAATAAATTGATGTAGACACTTGTTTAAATAAATCCATTCATCTATTTGATATTAAAATTCGTTATATGTACAATTGTGATTTAATTGTTGATTGTTTGTCACCAATTACAAATATATATATATATATATATATATATACACATTCATATGATATTTGCCCTTTAGCCTCGTCTTTGACTGTTTGGTTCACATTGTGTCTATTTACCAAAGCATTGATATTCAATTATCACTAAGCCATAAAATATAATTAAAAATTTCATTATTTTAATATTCAAATGGTCAATATCAGTTTTATTTTTGGCCATCATAATTAAAGATAGTCAAATATTGTATATTTTAAATTAAAAATTACCCTTGTACACAATTGACTCTGATTTGGTTGACTAACAAATTTGTCAAATTGTTGTGCATAGCTTTTTTGAGGCACAGGATCCGAATCCTATGCCTACTGTATTTCCTATTGTATTTCTGGTCTGGAGTCATTCATTCAATTTACGGTAACATTCTTCTCGTTTCATTCAAATGGCCATATCGACTTTCACTGCCATGTTTGGCTCCAACATTCCTCACTATCATCGGAACACGCATTCGTTTCTCTAATTTAATTTTCGAATTTTTCTAGTGCGCTTTTCGATGCAACTGGCAACGGCAACGACAACGGAATTGGATACGGAATTGGACAATTGTCTATTGTTGAAGCAGCCATCGCCTTCGCTCATCTCTCGGCCATCGTCAATGGGCCGTTTGCAGGACCAAAACGATGGTCGATGCTCGCCTGTCGTCTGCGGCCGTAAATGAAGTTGTGTTTTAATTAAAATTCCAGACTTTATTTCTGTAATTATATTAACTCGGTGTTCGAATTCGTTCGTTCAACCAGCCAACCGCTCGATCGATCTAAGTGTGAGGGATTGAGAGAAAACAACATAAAAAAAATAAAACTAAGAGAATTCGCTGCGGTGGCGGCGGTAAAAGGCAACAATAAGGAAAAGATAAAACCATTAATGGGTGAAAAGAAGAAAAATGTGGAAAACGTACCTAGCACAGCCATTTTGTCCAGTTTTCCTCCTTCTGTGTGATGTGTCCTGCTGGGTCGTCATTGGAATTGGCATTTCCTTCGTGTCGTCGTCCTTTCCCACTTCCACTTCCACTGCGTCCTGGCGCCTGCAAATGGTGTTAAAATTAATTTAATTGAATGTGAAATGAAATTTGTTTTGACACACACACACACACACATACACATTGCCATTGGGTTGCATAGACAAATAGAATTTCTGGGCAGTGGCATTTGCTTCTTAAGAATTTTTAGTTCTTTTTCCTTTTTTTTTTTAAGATTCTATTTCTATTTTGAATACATCTCGATCGTTTGAGTTTAACATCTTATAAAACAGAATTTTTTTTATTAAATATTATTTATTACCTGGCTTAAATTAGCTTGTAATTTTAATTACAAGTTAGCTGTATTTAAATAAAAAAAAAAACCTGGTTTAAATGTATTTTTCAATATATTTTTAGAGACAGTTTTAAGAAGAGTATATAAAGAAATAAAGAAAAATTTTCAAATTAAATTTGGATAGCAATTATAAATTTTTTTAACAGCAATTAAGAATTTATTTATTTCAATTTAAATAAAATCTTTCAAAGATTATGGGACATATGAAGTTTTTCTGAATTTTTTAACTTTTTATATTTTAAAGTTTGTTATTTTATTATTATTTATTACTTGCTTTAAATGTAATCTTCAATATTTTTTTAAAACAGTTTCAAGAATAAAAAGAAATAAAGAATAATTTTCAAAATAAATTAGAATAACATTTATAAATTCTTTTGCCAGAAAGTAAATAAAATAAACATCTTATAAAGCATATAATTTAAACAAATTTCAGATATAATAAAAGCAAAGAGTATTTAATTTGATCTTGACTAAAAAAAATATGCCTATATATTTAATTGGTTTAGAATCTCTTTCTACTTTATTTTAAATATTTTTGCACAATATTAAAATCCAAAAAACTAATATAAATCGATCAAGGAGTGATTATTTCAGTTTATAGAATTTTAAGTATCTGAGATATTTTAAATTGGAGAACTATAATAATATATATGTACCTATATATTTTTTTAATAAAGTTCCCAAGTTATTATTATTGGCATATTCAATACACAAACTATTGTTTCTTGTTTCATTCGGGACACCTTAGCTTTGCCAGTTTTTGGGTTGTCCCAATCAAAAACAGAACTTTGGAACTGGGAAATTGGGGCCATTTCACGTTGCCTATGCGTGATGCCAATGCGTGTTTTTATGGGCATGTGTGAATGTGTATGTGTGTGTGTGTATGTCGTTGAAACAACTAATAGCTAAATTTTTGCTAAAATTTGCTAAATTTGCATTTTTTGACGTTTTGCGGTGTATGCGTTCAATTCACGTGTTTGTGTGTGTGTGTGTGGCCACACTCACATGGACATGGGAAATATATGTTTATTAGTGTGTGCGTGTGTGTGTGTTGTGTTAGTGTTAGTGCGTTTGATTTTCATGCTGCGTCCCTGGCGCCTCAATGCTCACTCATCGACTACTGTGTTTGTGTTGCAAATATAATTTTTAATTTAAATGCAAATTTTGGAAATCATTTTCGAAACATTATGTGCCCATATTGATACGCAAATTGCTGTCAGGCCAGCAGCAGCAGCAGCAGCAGGAGCATAGAAACATAGAAACCAACACATATGCAGATTTAATAACGCATACACGTCAGTCAACCGCCAGGACATGCCGCAGGCAATGGTTTCAGGGCATTGCCAGTCACCGTTGTGACCGCCATAGCCACCGAAAAGCTGACAACATCACCGAAGCCAAACACCGAAACCCAAACCCAAACTCAAACTCAAACTCAGCCAGCAGAGTCGGCGGCGTCAGCTTCAGTCAGTCACAGCACACAGAACACAACACAACACAACTCACAACACACAACACCGTGGTGGTAATGGTAATAGCAATGGTGATGCCATCTCCTGGCGGTGTGGTCAGGAGCCTCATGTCAAACTGAGCATCATGTCACGGGGAAATATGCCTGTTTTTTAAACTACCCAAATGGAAGAAAGAGAAAGTAGTTAGTGAGTGAAGAAAGCAATCTAAAACAAACTAATTCAGACTCATATATAATTGTACCATGAAATGTGCAGCCAAGCGAATTGTTCTTGGCTCAGTCACAATTTCTTAACTCATTTTTAAATGGTAACCTGGCTATATAAAGTCTATTGTATTTTTTCCGGGCCCTATAATATTTATTTCAAATAAAAATATTCAAATATTGTACATTTTTGAATACGCTTGGAAGTAATTAAAAATTAAGTGAATGTGAAATAATAAAATTGATGTAAACTTATATGATGGGAATTGTATTTTTTTTATATGAAAAGTTTCTTCGAAAATCGGCAAACTAAAATTTTTTTAATTATTTAAAAATCAGTTACAACAAATTTCCCATATTTTTTGTATTTATTCATCTATTGATAGATTTCCAAATTTTAATATATTTAATGATGATTATTAAAGTTTATCTAAACCTAAAATTTGTAGAGAATAATTTCCAATTAGTTTATATATCGATCTATTTTTGTTTTTTAAATTTATCGAATCGAATCTATCGAAAACTAAGAGTTTTTAAGCTGAAGAAAGAAAAATTCCAGTAGGTAGATAATATAAGATATAATTTAACTTATGGCTTTTTTGGTTAACTTTTAAGCTTGTTATATTCTAGTTTATTCATCTATTGATCGATTTCCAAATTTTAAAATATTTAATGATTTTTTAAGTTTATCTAAACCTAATATTTGTGTAGAACAATTTCCAATTAGTTTATATATCGTTCCTTTTTTTTTTTTAACTTATCGAATCGAATCTATCGAAAACTAAGAGTTTTTTTCTTGTTGTCATTCACTTAAAGTTGAAGACAGAAAAATTGCAGTAGGTAGATAATATAAGATATAATTTTGCTTATGGCTTTTTTGGTTAACTTTTAAGCTTGTTATATTCTAATGGACTCTAATGGTTCAAAGTTATTTGTGCTATTATTCTGGTGGACTGGGGTGGGGGGGGCTGGCATTTTTGATGCGCGCAACTCTAAAACATTCATTTTAATTTTATAAAACACTCCACCGTCGAGCTCAACTCAACTCAACTCAACTCAATGGAACTCAACTCCAATGTCCATTACTGTGCAGCCATTTAAAACCATTTCACAAGTCGTCAAATCCGATTATGAACTCATTTCACTATTTTGTCCATGAACTACTTTGATGTTTAATTTGCAATTTAATTTTAATGTGCCTACCGCATGGAAGTAACGTTTTTAGTACCAATACCAGTAGAAAATCTTTTTGTTTTTTTGTTTTTTCCTAGGTATTCTCCAACGGCCGCTTATCATTGACCGGAGAGCAGAGGAGAGGACAGAACAGGACAGGGCTTTTGGTATAGAGCCACCTGGGCGTATGAGCAATTTAAAAAGGGTTGTGCTGCCTTCCAATTTTATTATTGCTGCTGCTGGTGCTGCTGTTGTTGTTGTTGTTGCTATTATTTGGTTAGCAGGAGGCCATTAACGTCCATTTAGTCCAGGTGCAGAGGCGGAGAGACCGGGAACACGCATTTTCAAGAAGTCAAGTCGGCAACATTTTCTAATTGCTGGGAATTTGAACGTTGATTACAACTGACAGAATGGACAGGCCAAGACCTTTTCCGAGCCACACACACATAGAGTCTACTGGCCAGTAGCACCATTGTTGTTAACGTTGTTCCTCCTCATTGATTTCAAGCACTTGGCGAGCTGTAAGTGAAACAGCAATTAGTGAGCATCAGCAAAGGCATAAAAAGCAACGGCAACATAAACTCTCGACCTCCACACACACACACACAAAGTTACTCCAAGGACTTTTTACACTCGATTATGAATATTTTAAAATTCATTGCCAAGCTCCTCACCTTTAGGTGAGAGTCTTTTTACTGTGTTAAAATGAAGTTGCCCAGACGTAGACGTAGACGTTGACTATAGGCAACCTAAGCCAAATAACACGAGTCTTCCAAGACACCCTAATGAACATGAAAGACCAAAGTTCACATTCAGTTCAGCGCCACTAAGATGCACTCTGTGAAAGACTTTGAAACGGGCCAAGATGATGCAAAATGCCAAGCCAGAAATTCTATAATCAGAAATAAGGCGTTAAAAAAAAATAAGAAAAAATGTAACAAGGCTAGAAAAGTTTAGGGGAATAATTCTTTAATTTAAAACCTCCTAAAAAAATTTAAAAAAATATGTTTGAATTAATTCCTTGGAAGTCTTTTTGATCAGGTTATTATATTTTATTTTTGTAGGTATTAAAAAAAAAAAATCATTTCATTGAAATTAATCCATAGTTTTTAACAAGTATTGAATCATAATTTTTATAAAAAACTCAGACCATTTTTTATAATATTTAAAAAAATGGGTAATAATTGTTTATATAAATAGCTCCAAATAGACAGAGTTCATCTTGAGATTGTATAAAATAAATTTGTAGCATAATAGAAAATTTAATTACCTCTTTTTTTTTATTACTCGTTGGACAAAACCTAAGAAGAATTTGTATTATGGAGTTTACACTTTTTTAGAACAAAAAGGTTACAATTTGTAAACTAGTGTCAAAAAAAAAAACAATAAGTTTAAAAATTCTTAAAGAACTTGATAATAATTTGTGTTACTTTTTTTAGAGCGGGCACTTTTCAGTTTGTTGATTTTGCTTTATAATAAAAAATAAATTATCGATACAATAGAATTTTTGCCCAGACTAAAAACCCTTGCGCTTTTTCTTTCTCTCTCTCTCTCTATTTTTTTATCTTACCTGGTCGTTGGAGCAATTTGCATGCAAGGCCAAGAATATTGACGACAGGAAAAAGGACCAACCAAAATACACACACACACTCTTGAGAGAGTTTGGGTCACGTGCTGCTCCTTTCTGGGAGTCAACAAAGCAGAGCCAAGAGCCGAGTAACAAGAAGCTCTGAAAGTGGGAATAGTTAAGAAATGGAAAGGAAAGGAAAGGAAAGGAAGGGAAAGCGTATGCCATTTACCTGACATTTTGGTTAGAATATTGGGTTGGTTGGGTTCGCGTTAATGTTTCTTTTACGTGCCCACTCTCATTGTATCCTTGGCAGGAGGAGCAGGAGCCTTTTGCACGTGCATGTGTGTGTGTGTGTGTGTGTGTGCGTGTCTCTTTGTACTTGTTGTGTAATGTAAGTTAATAGCCATTGTTGTGCTTCTTAGCTACGACAAGGACGACGACGACGACAATGGAGACGCTGAGGAAGACGCCTCCAAAGCTCACTCACATCCTCTCGGCAGCTTTTATTGATAATTATTGTGCCGTTGTGCTCCTTAGTTTTTTGTGCTTGGCGCATAAATTTAATTTGGTTAATTAATTAAGAAAAGCGACAGACAGCAATGCCAGCACTTTGCCCCAAACTGCTGCTGCTTTTGCTGCTGCTGCTGCTGTGAGTGTTGTAAGTTGAGGTGGGCGGCACTTTGCCGGGGCACTAATTGAAAATAAAGACCAATTTTTTAATTAAACTTTAAATTAATTTATTGTAGTGGTTGGCAACGGGTGGCCGCACTCAAGTTGAACTTTGACCCGCAGCTGGTCGCTCGCTCGCTCACTCAGCCTGAAGATCAAAAATGAAAATCATTTGGGGCCAAATTGAAAATTGCAAATGGCCTGACTGATATAATAATTAAAACGCATTTCGAATTGCCACCACGCAACTTTAAAATGTTTACCAAATATTCGTTTTTTTTTTTTCACGCTGGTCCTTTGAGGGGAGGATAATGGGGGAGTAAAACCAACAAAACGCTAATGCTCATTTAATCCAATTTCGCACGTTTGCATTTGGAATCAGGCAAATAGTAAAACTCACACAAAATCGACAGCAAAATGCGCCTCTGAAAATTTATTTATCTAAGTTTTTGCGCAATAATTGCACTTTATTACATAACCGCATTGTTGCAACCACCAATGAAGCTTTCAAATGTTTGGTATGAGGCAAAAACACGTATCAAAATGAACGTACACGGAATAAATGTAAATGGAGAAAAAGAAAAAAGTTATCAGACCATAAAAATCTCTAAAAAAAATTTAGAAAATAATCGAATAATATTGTAAGCATTAAAAACATCAATAACATTAAAAGATATAAACAATTCGATTACAATAAAAATATGAAAATAGTTGATGATATTTATTTATTTATTTTTTATTTATTTATAGTTTTATTCCTAGTACAACAAGCTTAAACTAGCTTATTAATTAAAGTACTAGTCACTAGGATATGAAAATAGTCACAGTCCAAATTAAAATTAGAATAAATTAATTGAAGCCTCCACAATGAATATTTTTTTTTAGCTCAATTTCCAACACTGAAAATTGCAACTCTGTTTGATTTCATTGGCATTAGCTTTATCTTAATCTTATCTTTAATTGAATACCACAAAAATGATAATTTTCAATTAGTTTTTCCAAGGAATGGTTAATTATTTTAGAAATCAATCAAAAGATAATTTAAGCTCAATTTTTATTATGGCCACTAGGAGAATATAACTAAAATGGACCACAAAATAAATAGAGAAAACTGAGACAAAAAAAAAAGTGTGTAAAAGGTGGAAACAAAAAAAAAAAATTAATTAAATTGAAACCACAAAAACCAAAGCCCGCAAATATCCGCACAAAATGTTGTAATCACGATTTATGCTGAGTTGGTTATTTACACTTTTCACTTAATGCACACAAACTTACAAAAACACACACACCACACACACACACACCAATACTTACAAACAAAAAGCCACAAATTGTATCGGTGAGAGAGGCGAAGCTTTGCACGCTGCTTTTTGCATATTTAGCAGAAAATAATATGCAAATTATGCAATTATTTCAACAGTGTGTGTGTGTGTGTGTGTGTTGCAGGTGCAACGTGACCAACACTGGACACGGACACCCCCAACAACAACTATTGCCCCATTCCCGTTCCCATTGCCATTGCCAGCAAGCCAAATAGCCCAGCACTTTGCCTGATTGCCATTGCCGTCTGGTAGCCGCTCTAATCGCTTGGTGAGGCCAACAGTTGTTTTTTTCTGGCTTCTTTTAGAAGATCATTTGCCAACTTTTGTGTGTACACACAGAACAGAATGGAACAGAACAGGCTCCTTTCAGTAAGTTTTGTCTACTGTCGCCACAGTCATCTGCCTGCCAGACACAATCTCTGCCGCACATTGTTTCTTCCTTTGACTTTGTCTGCGCTGTTATTGTCCTGGCTATGGCTAAAATTTATGACAGCATTCGGCCAAAACATATGCCGGCAGCAAGGCATTAGCAGCAATTGCTGCCGGCTCACCGCGGGCGCCAACCTCCTCGCAAAAATGCAACCAAGTGAAGAAGACTCGTTATCCTCCTGCAGGTAGCAAGTCTCAGGCGCTGTGTGTTGCCAAATGTCGTCACTTTTGCAATCGCAACTTTAACTCGATGCCCCAAAAAGTAGGCAATAAACCAATAAAAAAGAATATGTTTTACCAACTGGAATGCCTAATGAGAAACTAAGTGATTTACAAACTACTCACAATATATATATGCCAAAAATTATTTATTGACTTTCGCATGCAATTTGGCAGCTAAGTAAACAAACCAACAACAACAACAACAACAACAGAGTTTGAGTCTCTTAAATTATGCACCCCATTCAATGTCAGAACAGAAATTAAAAGACCCCGTCACAACACTTAACGCCAAAAATATGGATAATGTCATCTATATATATATATATTTCTTTTTTCTATTGAACAAGGAGACAACAACAACAACGACCAAGCCTCAGAAACGTAGAGTCATATATAAATATCATCCCCCCCCCCATCCACCTTCCCCCCTAGCAGAGCTTTACTTCCTGATGTGATTATGATAAAATATCCTATAGCAGTTTTATGATTTATGGCTTAGAATATGCCAAACAACTGCGCCGGTGCGGCTAAAGTGTATTGACGAAGGCAAACAATAAAACCATAAAAATGTTAAAAAAAAAAAAAAAACAGAAAACAGAAAAATATGAGGAACAAAAAAAATAGAAAGGGAAAAGGAAAAACTGTATCCTTATGTACTCTTTTTAAACTTGACCAACTATAATAAAACATAAAGAAAATTTATTTATTGAACTAAAATTAAATAGGCTTTATATTTCAAAGTCGAGAAATTGCTTAAGGTAAATGAATAAAAAATCTATTTTTTAAGTTCTATGAAAAAATCTGCTTGATTTCTGGGAATACGAACAAAAAAAACTTATAAATATATTTGATTGTTAGGACAAATTTAAATTAAAATATTATTTGAATGCAAGTAAAATTTTCAGTAGTGAATTAATCGCTTTTAAAATTATATCTGACATTTATATATACTAGGACTACTTATAAGTTTTTCTTGAATTTTTTTTGGAATTTCTTTTAATATAAAATCCAATCTTGTTCTTATTTAATAGAACCTTTTTAAAATCAGGGTCTTTGGCAGACCATTGGCTTTATATTTAAATTAATGTCTCTTAAATAACTCTAAGTAAAATTCTAAAAATATTCAAAAATAATTATTAAGTTAGGCTATAAATTAAC
The DNA here is from genome assembly GCA_035078625.1 of Scaptodrosophila scaptomyzoidea. Taxonomy (NCBI): domain Eukaryota; kingdom Metazoa; phylum Arthropoda; class Insecta; order Diptera; family Drosophilidae; genus Scaptodrosophila; species Scaptodrosophila scaptomyzoidea. The sequence goes on from JAWNPY010000092.1 coordinate 16,513, forward strand.
TTTAAACTTATTTCTCTAAAAACCTTGTTATTTTTTGCTGATATTAAATGACATCCATAAAATGAAAATACTACTTACCTATTAAAAAACAATTTTCTATGGCTTTATTTTTAGTAATGAATGATTTTCTTTAATTTGTATCTTGATTATTTATTGTTCAATTTAATCAAACGAAAAATATTATTTATTCTCGGATCTAGCCAAAAAGAGTATATCGGACAATACAAAAAATAAGACACTATGAAAATAATCAAAGGGTGTGTGTATGTTTGCGTATTGGCTGGGCAATCGAAGGGCAGTCGCTGTCTGCCGGCAGGACAATAAGCACTTGAATGCGTTGGCATAATTTATCCTTGTTTGCTGACGCAGAGTAGTCGCAAGTTGTTAAACGTTCAGCCTCGCGTATCCCTCATCATATTGGTAAAGTTCTTCTTATTTTTTTTTTCTCTTTTCTTTTTGGTCTGAGCCACTTCACCACCTGCCATGGAATTGGGTAGCCAGCCAGTCAGCCAGCCCATTACTTTTCGCGCATAATTTGCCCCATTGTTGGTCGAGCGGGTGCTTTAATTTTCATAATTTGTGACGGCGCCGTCACTTAGCGCCGTCATGGCCAACAGAGCCAGCCAAGCAGCAGGCCAAAAGGGTGATGGATGCCGGGCCCGTAAAGTAGAGTAGAGAAGTGGTTGTTTAGTTGCTAATTTACTCAGCTTGGCTTGACTAAATGAGGGCAACCAACAATTTCTATTTTTCCCTTTTTTGTTTTTTTTAAATTTTTTTGTGGCTTTAACTTCTTTTGTTAGCATTTGCTTTGAGTGTACACAGGTTTCTTCTCTTCCAGGGAATCCTTGAAACTGTTCCTGTTGAACAATGAAATCGATTTTATATGTAGTTGTTAACAAAGTCAAAGCAAATGAAGTGTTTGGTTTTTGTTCTTTGGTTAAATTATTGTTACTTGAATTTAGCTTATTTTGATGGATGCAATGGTCACAAAAGACATATGAAATGTAACATAATGAATTTGATGATCTATTGTTACACACACACACACAAACAGAGTAAAGAAATTGGCAAAAGCCGAACAAGTGCAAAGGCATTTTTTAAGGCCAACAACGATGCTTTGTTGTTGTTGTTGACTGCTTTGTATGCGTGATTCGTTCAGGACAACACACAATGCATGAGAGTGTGTGGAGTATTCAGCCTCTCTCTCACACACATCTTTAGCATCTATCTGTCTGTAAAGCTTCCTTCCTGCCAGCACCGCAACGAATCTCAATTGGTATGGGGGAATGAGGAGGATATTGTGGGAGAACTCGGTAGCTGAGCCCAAAACTGAACGTGCTACTATGTGGCTGGCTGGTTGGCTGGGTTTTTGGTTTGGGTTCGACTACAGAGAGAAGCGTTGTTATTTTGGAATGCGGCATCAGTTATGCATATTGGAGAGATATATACAGACTGACAGAGACCGAGGCAGAGGGAGGGGGAGTGGGAGACAAACATTCACACTCAGTCTCACATTGCATATATTCATGTGTGTTCATTCATTCATTTCATTCGGCTTGCACATACCTCTTACGTTATTTTGGTTGGTTGCAGGATGCGTGAACGGAACGTGATAAAAGTGGGCCAGAAGGGGGTAGTCTGGGCGTGGGGTGGCTTGTGGGGGGGCATATTCAATTTAGCCACACACAACAAGATGACAAAACGATTGCTTTCGACTGCTTGTCATACGGATGATGAATTGTTCCTGTTCCTGCTGCCAGTCGACAGTCATCTCATCTCATCTCATCTCAACCCAATCCAAATTCAACCTTCCCTTGCCCCCACCAAGCAGCAGCAGCAACCACTATGAAAATATGCCTATGTCCAGTTGTTTTTGTTGCATATTAATGCAACAGTAAAGTGGAGGAAGCAACAAAAAAAAAAAAAAAGAGAGTTTATAGAAAGAAAACGAGAAAATAAAAGTTGAAAAGGAAATGAATATTTAACAAAAATTTAAAGCATTCTTTTTACTACAAAAAAAATATAATAGACAGGTAAATATATTGTGAAATTCAGTGGGTATTTATTAATTTTAAAGCATTACAAAAAATAATAATTTTTAAACTAATTACAAAAGAAAAGAGCACTAGCATCATAGGCCTTCGGCCAGGTATTTAATATAATTGAAAATCTATTAGAATTGAAATTAAAATAAATAATTTATGTTTAGTTTATAGCAGGAATCGAAATTTAATATTTTTGCTTACTATAATTATTTTAAAATGACCACAAATGATTTTTATTCATATATTCATTATAATATTAAGTTTTTAGCATGTTTATTATTTCAAAACTCACAAATAAATATTTTTATTCATTACCTAACTTAAATAACAAGTAAAAATAGCTTGGCATTATTTTTAAAATTTTTTTGAGCTGAGGCCTTAATTTTTTATTTCTTATAGAGCTTTAAAAAAATCTATGATTGGGAAGAAGTTCGAAAAAAGTAGCCTTAAATGACTCAATCGATACTAAGCAGATAAAAACTTATTTATAATCAGCTATGGCCTAAAAAATATTACCATTAATTGAATAAGACGAGGTAGAAATTTGAGAGCATTTTTCCCAAATTAAGCACTGCAAAATCTAATGAAAATAATGAAAGAATTATAAATTAATAAAAAAAAAAAATTTGGAATAGAAAGTAGGCAAATGGGACAAAATAAACAAATTAATCATTTTTTAATTAGCAGATAGAAGCTACTCAAATATTGCGTATACCTCAAAAATTATAGATTTCAAGCAATTAATGATCCAAAACTGAAAATCATTTGATAGAATGATCCTTTTTATGATAGCTGTTTAATGATTTGGGACCGATCTTTCTTTTGGGAGTTTTTCGAAAATAAACTTGCTTTAGTTAAACTAATTCTAATAGTTATCAATCTTGGGATAACTTTGGGGGGGTATGGGGCTTTCTTTAAGCACAATTTTCTCATAGTTGTGTGTGTATTTGTGAGCTAAGCTTCTGTTGAGTTCATTTGTCCAATAACCACGGAAGTCCATGCACATGTCTAAGTTATTCACTTGGCGGTGGGTGGGAGAAAATCAAATCAATTAGTTCAATGCAATGCGCACTTCCTGTTTCCGGTGGCACTCTCCGGATTCCCCCTTCTCCACTACAATGTTAACTCCACCGCAGACAACAAACAAAACTAATTACAAGCATTTTCATTAACGCCTACACGAACGTGACAATGCGATTTCTATTTTCATTCCCATACCTCTGCAATTCCATTACCATTTCCCCCTTTCAATTTCTATTTTCCTCCAATCCAAATTTTGCACTATTTTATTGTCTCTTTCTTTATTTTATTTTATTTTTCGTACTTTTATTTTAAGTTTTCCTTGGGGTGAAATTTGCCATGTTCGATGCACAAAACACACTTTGCCTGCCATCCACTTAAAAGTCTTTGCACCAATTACAACAACAACAATTCCCATTCTTTCAATGGCGGCGACTCAACCGGCAAAGTTGCCCCGGTTTGGGGCAAAAACTTTACCGCCAATGCGGCGCGCGCGGTTCGAAATCAGTTTTTTTTTTAATGTCCAAACTCAAAAGCAACAAGATTTAGGACAATGAGAGAGAGAGAGGGGCAGAGGGTGGCCTAATGAATTGTCTAATTACAGCTGCCAGATGCAATGCAAGAGTAAAGCGCACTTTCAGTTCCATTCTCTTGTTGTTGTTGTTGTTGTTGTTGTTATTGTGTATGGCACTACGCCCCAATACTCAACGGACATCTTGTGGACATCTTGTCATGGCCCAAAGTCAGTCGAAAACATCTTAAGCACATTTTTAATTAATTTAAATGCGTTAAGTTGCTTGTCACTTAATTTACGATGTTCTCAACGCCAGTACCAGTGACATTGCCAACGCCAACGCCAACGCTTTCCTTTCTTCTTCGTTTCGTCCTGGGACTTATCTACCAAAGTCTCACCCATTGTCCTTTCCAATCAACAGAGGACTCCAAGTGTACTTGAAGTCAATTTCAATTGTTCTTTGGTTTTACTTTTCCACCAATCCAATGAGTCGTCTGCATACCTACAAACATACAATAAATACAACAATAATGTCTTCAAAATCTCAACAGACTCTTAAATTCTCTGTAAGTTTTAAGACAAGTTAAGGCGTTAAAAGGTTAAAAGTATTAAAAACAAAAAAAACAGCAGAGTGATAAGCTCTTAATTGTTGAGAAATACCTGACAAAAATCGTAACAAAACTGGAAAAAAATCCTTACGATTTTTCATTGATTTTCTTTCATTATAATTTAATATTTATGATTATTTATTTATTTGCTAAGTCATTTTTCAAGTCGTTTTTTCATTTAATTTTGACTCTAAGATTTACTGCCAAGTAATTTCTTGATGGTATTGATTTTCTATCAACCTTGTTTCTCTCACAGTTAATTCAAAAATGCAAATTGACACAATATTATGGCATCATCATAATGCAATTAAATTTAAATGCTTCTTGCCAATCTCATGGCAGGCCATGGTAGATTTTACATCTTAGCCAAATGGTCGAAACAACAACAGTTTTAACCAGCAAAAAAAAAAAATCATAGGTAGTTTAAAATTTACAGGTATGGAAGTTAATATGGCATTGAGTTCATTGGAATACCAAAAATGGTTTTATACCGACAACTGCCTACAAATTGTCCAACTTAATTAAAGAAACAGTGTCATACTTTGGCCATCGCCACTATGGGAAAAAAAGCGATTTTTGAGGCATAAACTTTAATAACATTGCTAAGTAGACTAAAGAGAAATTTCAATTTTTTTTTGTTTTAATTGATAGATCAAATATTTCTCTAGAAATACTAATTTTACCACCACTGCATTTATTGCCAGCTTGGCTCAATTGTTTTTTTTCAAAGAGTGTCTCTACCTAAATAGGAAAAAAATAAATTATCATTTTTATATGTCAACATTCTTAAGAAATTCATTTCTAAAATTTGCTTTAAAAAAATATATCCTTTACATCTTGAGTTTTTGTAGTCTGATTTCGTCAAATGAATAACCAACATGCAGGCAAAAAAAATGGTCCTCTAAAACTTCGCTATATACTATTTTAGGATCGGCTCAATAGCTTGAGAGCTACAACTAGCTTTTTCTTACTAGATTCGTTGTTCCAAAATCCGAGCAACATCAGCATGATTTTTTCGAAAAGGGGCAAAATCGGGCAGAAAGTGTACTAAATTTAATTCAAAATTTGCAAATGTTTTTTGTCATTCATAAGTTGTAACAAAAAGAACTTGAGCACCCTTATTCTTCAGATTTTCGGTGTACATTTTTTTATTCATTTTTTTCCATATTCACACTTTTTAACTTTGCTTAAAGAAAGTATTTTTTTCACGCCTCAACTTAAGCAAGACTTCCAATTATTTTTTTTTCCAGTGCGCAAAGTCAGTTGTCTTTAACAGCTCACAATTTTATAAGGGTCATCAGGAAAAATTTACAAAAATACTTTTTGGTTTATACTGGTATTAGGGAATTAAAAAATCCAAAAATTGTTGCACCAAATAATTCTATTTATGCCTCAAAAATCGATTTTTTTTCCCATAGTGCATCGAGCGAATTTGAGTGTCCGACTCAAATGTAATGACAGAGACGGGGGCAATGTGCCAACTATTAATACCGTAAACTCTGTTTCCAAAAAACAAAAAAAAAAAATACAGAAAAACAGAAACGGAAAAATAAAAGCCGAATATGTCCAGCATTCCCATGTCAGAAAAGAAAGAACGAAAGGAAGAGATAAACAGAATTTCTGACTTGGTCTCCAATTTTGACTAGTGGGTTGGTTGGGCCGTCTGCCTCGTCATGTTGCAAAAGGGGCAATTTCCGTGTTAAAAACGATGGATAAAAACAAAAACAGCAGCAGCAACAACAACAACAACAGCATCAACGGAAAGAGCCAAAATGAATGAAGCCGTATCGGCAAAAAGTGCGCGTTGCTTTTAATTGAAAACGCAAATTGGTCATCAATTAATTTAACATATAGTACCGATATTCACAGACCGAATACGAATACCGTCCATCGTCGAATGCCAACCAAAAAGTTGCATGACCAACAAGTCAATGGACAGAAAAAAAAGAAGAATAATGGCAATGGCACCGAAATTGACCAAGTTTTGGGGATGATGATGGCTGGAATGGCCCAAAATGGTTTCAGAGGCGGACTATTATTGAATCCATTCCATTGAAACTTTGAACAAAAGCGTTGACAGTCCAGTCCAATCCAGTCCAGTGCAGTTCAGTTCAATCCTGACAAAATCTTTATGGTACACAAATTGATAGTTTCCAAATTAAGGGGACTCTTCAAGTTTTGTTTCACCGACAATCTTTTGTTAGAAAAAATGTAATGAACTCAAGTCCAGCCTTAAAGCTGGTAAAAAAGAAGGGAATAAATTACTACTATGTAGATTTTAATGCCCGCCTCAAGGCAGAGTGTCTCCAAAGTCCAATTTAATACATAATTTTTAAAATATTCAAAGTCTTTTTTTTTTAAATTTAGTGGAGATTTTTAATCACTTTTCCGCTTTTTCAAATTGGCAAAACTCCTTCTAGTTTTGTAGTAATGTCAATTTAAAAACCTGGTATTCTTAAATATGGCACAGTCATACCAATCAATTAATTAAATAAAAAAAATCAAATTGAATTTAAATAAGAACAAATTTTTATTTATTCTTTTTCAATTGTTTTTCTTTTAAAGTAAAACCAAACAATGGAAAGTAAATTAAGTTGGCATGACCATAATACAAAAAAAAATTAACTAACCCATTTCTATCGATAACTTGAAACAATATCGCACAAATAACTATCGGAATTACTCAAGCTTATATTTCTCACATTCAAATCAAACAGTTATTTTATTTTAATTACGAATACCTTTTACATTTATTGTTAACCTTTTGCTATTTTAAACGTTTTTCATTAAGAGAAAAAGTCATTATCGGAATATATATTAGTAACATCACAATTACATTTGGCATAACTTTTAAGTTTCTTAAGAGCTTGATAAATTTTTATTTTCCTACTTCAGAAAATGTCCATCTTTTTGGCCTGGCTGGTTATTTTGCCATTGCAATATAACAATTTTCTTTGAATGAAAGAAAACAAAAAACTAATTTTGTTCTCGTTGGTGTGGCAACTGACAAGCGACGTGCAATGCCCACCAGCTCCTTTTATATGGAATATATATTTAGGTATATAGTAAAAATATATATAAGTATATAAATAAAAATTTGTTGTAACATGCGCGGCGCGTATTTTGTTGCAAAAGTATTGCATTAATCTAAATATTTGCATGCTTACGTTGCCATTCGCCTATTTATTTATTTTTCACCATTGCCGCTGCAAATTGTCAACGGCGTTGGTGATGGCAATGGCGACGGTGTAACTACAACAGGAAGGTTGGCACCAGATCCCTGTAATATTGTGCAAAGTTTTCCATGGGTTTGGGTTGCCAAAGAGGACGAAATTCAAATTTAAAATGCATTTCGCATGCGGCGAAAATCATTTCAATTGCAAATGCAGCTTCATCGCCGTTGTTGCTGTTGTTGTCGTTGTCGTCCAGCCGCTCTGTCTGTTCGTCACTGTCGCCAAGTTGGTGCCAGAGACAAGACAAGACAAGCTCGGGCCCAGGCACCACCAACAGCAATAATAATAATAATAATAATAACAACAACGATAGCCCAGCGTCAAAATAATAATCATGAGCGGAAGAAGCAGCATAAATAAATATACATACAAAAAACAATAACAAAAATCCCAAAAAAAAAAATAAACTAAAAGAGAAAGAGAGAAAAAAAAACAATATAAAAAATCGTTTTATTTATTTACATTTTCCCTCTGGTGCTTTAAGTAATCAAAATCGTTTAAGCAGAAAACAAATTCGTGGGATTTGCATATTTTGTATTGAGTATTTTCAAGTTTTTGCCAAGGTCTTGAAATTTTTAAAACGAATAAATGGCGATCGTCATGAATGTGGTCGATTCAGATCCCAGTAGTCCTTTTTTAATAGGTCCTACATTTGAAACGGCCGATTAGAACTAATGGTTATCGTCAAAGTCAATAATTAGCTATAGACTATTATTATCCGGAACATGTCTAATCAAGATAATTTTATATAAAACAAAGACGTTGCCCTAACGAGTTCAAAACTCTTTAAATATTCCCAAAAATCCTTCCCTATTACTTTTTTTTTTTTAATTTTTACCACATCCGTCATATTTTTTACTAATCCCCATTAAATTGAGAGGAAGAAACACAGGAATCATTGAAATTCTTTAAAAGCTTCCTTCAGCTAGATATATTTTTTATCTTTCCTTTTTTGTATGGTTGCGCTTATAATTCTCAAGTGGTTCTTCCCTGCCTAGTTTAAGTTTAGAGTTGATTTTTCAATTGAACGTTTTTTTGGTTTGTTTTTATTTATTATTTTTATTCTTGATATTTTTTTTTACCATGGAGTCTTTCATGGTACTTTAGGGCTTGCCTTGGGCTAGTTGAATTAAAATTGAAAAGCATTAATATTGGATGCTCTTGGGAATCTTTTAAAAAATTCGTTTGCTCATATCAGTGTCGGCACCAACTTTTTAAATTGTGTGAAATATTTTGCCATTGCCGAGCTTCATAATCTTGAGTCTTAGTCTTCCGTTTTTTTGTATTTATTTGCATTTATTCTATTCTGATCTTCAGTTTAAATGGGCTAATCTTTTTTTATTTTTCATGTTTTGATGTTTTCGGGAATCTCCTTTTTTTTAGTATCAGTTAAACTTAAAATTTAAACTTTTTTTTTTATTTATGATCGAACTATAAGTGAATTATTTTTGATACTGGAGGAATTGGTATTCGTCTTAATTTATTTATTTATTTAATTTATAACTCTCCCATCACAGCCGTTAAGTTCTTTTCTCAAGTTTTGTTTTATTCCATGTTTTAATTTAAAGCTATTGGTCGATTTGCACCCTTATAGATTGAGGGATTTATTTTCTGATTTTTGGCTTGAAATATTTATTTCGAAAATTATTTTTATTTAAATTATCGAAGCTTATGATACATTTTCATCCATTTCATCTTATTTAATACTTAATCATGTATTTATATAATTCTATACATATCGATGTATTTTCATTTAATTTTCGAGTTATTTATTAAAACTATTTGGAAGGAAATTACATTTTTATTCTATTTTTTTTTTAGAATTGCACTTAATCATGTATTTCTATAATTTTATACATATCGATATATTTTAATTTAATTTTCGAGTTACTGATTAAAACCTTCTCTCTATTTTTTTTGAATTGTTCCAAATATTATTGGTTGATGGTCATTTGTTGTGAATGTGTCATAATTTTATAAAAAAATCAAAAGGAAATTTAACTTTTATAAACTTTTTTCAATTACATTTTTGAATTTCTTCTACAGGCACGAGACAAAAACGGTGAAATGCCTCCCTTGTGATCTTTGATGCTCTTTCGAATGAGCAATAGCATGTCCTTGTAAGAGTCCTTAAAATATCCTTTTGGGGATTTCTTTGCTTCAATATTTTTCTTCATATCTCAATGAGAGTTTTTTAAGATTCGACATTCAATTACCTTTCAAATGATATGCAATTAAAATTTAGATTTAAAATAAAACTTGTATATTTTGAAATTCCGAAATTTGGTTTTCTACATATATTTTAAGAACGGCGTTAGATACTGAATTATAAAAATCATTTTCTGAATCGTCTGAATTTTACCTTTCGTTTGATATGCCATTTGTCCAAACTAGTGCAGTTTTTCAAAATGTTAAAATTTGCAAGAATTTTTCAAAGTTATTTTTGGGATATAACAGTTTTTAGCACATATTTCAAGAACCGCTTTAGATACTAGAATTTTTATTACACATCCTAATTTGCCTGAAAATTCCCTTTCGTTTGATATGCCGTTTGTTTATGTAGGTCCTTTTTGTCCTGTTGAAAACAGCTAATTTCCTGATTCTTTTACTGAATTCGTTTTTCATTGTTTTTCCGTTGAAAAAATGGTCGGATATGGACAAATGGCATGTCAAATGAAAGTATATGTCTAGACGAGTCAGGTGATGTCAAATTTATTCCAGTAACTCAAGTGGTTCACAAGATATATGTTAAAAACGGTTGTACCCAAAAAAAAATCCTTACAAATTACTGCAAAATTTGAGGATTTTTTAAAACTGTACTAATATAGTCAAATGGGGTATCAAATGAAAGAGGTCGCCGAGTAGAGTCAATAAATATATTTTGTATTTTTCTATCGGTAGCAGTTTTTTAAATAATTGCAGAAAACCAAATTTGAAAATTAAAAAATACGAAATTTTTACATAAATTACCAATAATTAGGTAACTTTGGAGGGTCTACGACGTCTTCTTCTATATGTTACAAACAAATTGAATATAATTTTCTGAAAAAAGCAAAATGTCACCAGCAAGTTGGAAAATATATTTTTGGAAAAAGCAACCATAAAAACAGATTGATCTTAATGAAATTCAAAGATTTATATTAAGTTTTCAGGTAAAAACCACAAATCTTGGCTGACTTTTGGATATTGTGAGATTATCTATGTTATACTCTTAATTTCTCTCTTTCTCTCTCACTTACTCACTCACTCGCTCTTTCTCTTATTAAGCAACTCTTGCGCTTGCCTTCTCTTTCTGATTATGTCTCTTTCAACTTGTGTGTTCTTGTCAGCCATAAATTTTATACAATTTGCTATAAATTTCCATGTGAGAGGGTTTGTGACTCAACTATACACACACAAGGTGCAAGAGAGTGCGTGGATAAAGGGAATGAGTGAGGGGTGGGGTGGGGTGTAAGTTTTTGTCTCTAAAAATATTAGCAATGTTGCAATTGCATTCTCAGTTGCCGCTGTAGTCGTAGTCGCTTCAAATTGGCTAGATGACCAAATACACCCACACACATTCATTCATATATTTGATAAAAGATATAAAAACATCCCCAAGCCTTCCCCTCGGCCGTTCTGGCAAATGCCCACAATGCTGTCAGCCAATAAATCACCATATAAATAATAATGTAGCCCACAATAAATCAAAATACAATTTAATATTTGTCTCAGCTCAACAGATTTTAAACAACAAATAAACAATATACAAAAAAAAAATATACAATATATATTTAAATAAATAAAATACAAACAATGTATACAAAAGAGTGAAAAAGAGTTGGGGAAAAAATATATAAAATGTATACATATATGAAATTAAAAAATAACTTCATCGACTTTAAATTGTCGCAAAAAATAAATAGGAAACACCAACAAATTGTCTTTTATTTTTTTTTGCTTATTTTTGTTGCTTGCAGCTTGCCAAAAACTAAGAGAATTTGTTGCCATAAGTAGAGCTTGCCAAATTGGTTGGATTAGAGATAAAACAAGATAAATACACACACACACACAATGTGTGTGTGGCCGATGGACTCGAATTGCATTAGAAACTTAATTACAAGGCATCCACAACAGCCCAGTTGGTTGCTTGGTTAGTTTGTTCTTGTTGCCAAAATGTAAATTCTAAATACCTGACAAGGCCAGACTGATGATAATAACAACAATATTAACACAATAACAATAGCAACAATAGATAAACGCCAAATTGTCGCTGTTTATAATCGTGTAGATTTGTACAATTTTAAAGGAATTCCGATTGATAAAAATTAAAAACTAAATTTAAGGAATTTTTAAAATTCAACCCGGAAATATATTAGCCATTTCAGATAAATCGGAATTTTTTCATCTCTTTTTAATTTTCTAATATTCAATTTATTATGTGGTACTTACTCTTTTTTATTTATTTTAATTTACATTCATTACTCATACCCATAAGCAAAGAAAGAACCTGATTTCACTATAAAAAGGAATATTATTTAAACTGTTTTATTAAAAAAAATTTATTTCTTTTCCACATTTAATTAAACTTACTCAAAACTATTTTTTATTTTTAAATTCTTTATATTTTTAAGTAGGTATATTTTTATTTATTATTTACTCGTTTTATAGAATATCAATTGACCCAAAATATTTTATTAATTAAGCTTGAATTTTTGGTTTTAATTATTAAGCACATACTTTTTTAACTTGGATTCCTTTGTAATGAAGATTTTAATCTGAAAATAATACACATAAGATCAAACGTTTAAATTTTTACATATGTTCCCTGTAGAAAAATTGCCCAAAATTGTACTTGAATAATTAAGAATTATTCGATTTATAATTCGATAAAGGAAAGAGTAATATAGACAGGACTTCAGTCTGTCTCCTGTGCCTGTTTCCGTTAATATGGTAAATAAATTTGAAATTTAGTTTACTGGCAAATGCCAAAGCCCCTTGTATTTATGTATGTATGTGTGTGGGTGCATTCATTTACTCACTTATGTAATCAAGTGTCTTGTTAAAACGGAAACGGAAATGAATTTTGGGTTTGCTTTTAATTTACATTAATTGCAAATGCATTTATAGGACAACAAAATAATACACACACACACACACAGCAGTGACCACTGAACTAATAATACTCTTAGGTAGGCATTTATTGTAATTACAAATTTGTGTATTTGTGCATGTCTGGATGGTTACATAATGTGCCTACTTAATATTTTATTTAGAAATAGAAGAGAAGCCTTTGTGTTCGATAGAAAGTGTTAAGTGGGTTAGGTTGGTCAATTCGGTCCCTTGACTACATTAGCCACATTAACAATAAACAAGTGTACAATGAATTCAAAAACCAAATCCTATGCCGACCTAAGCTGAACTGTCTCCTTGTGACCCAGTAAAATTAAGTGCATGTGTCAAGATCTTTAATCAATTTCCACATATTCAGCTTAATTTTCAATGGATCCTAAAATAGATTTATGCTTAAAGGTTTTTCGGATTTTTTAAACGACTGTCAAAATTTTAAATTGATGGAGGTTTTGAAAAAAAAAAATAACAATTTCTAGAAATATGTTTTATTATATTTAAATTTAATCTCTGACCAGGGCAATAATTTATAAGTTTTTGAACCTGGGACCGAAAATAATAATTAAGATGACAAAAAAATGTGTAATGAACAATTTTTATTTTATTTTTATGGGACTATAAAAATTCAAGGATCTTAAAAAAAAATCCTTAAAACAGGATTCAAAAGGAATTGTAATACTTATGATAAAAACAAAATATTAATTTTAGAGAGAGATTTATTCATATAAATCAAATATAATAGTTATTAATGATTTTTATTCATATGGGTTAATCAATAATAATAGTTATTTTTGATCAAAATGAATAAAAAAATAAAAATTTGGAACTTTTAGCCTTTGGAAATAATTAATTAATTATTAAATAGATAAAAAAAATTAATAAGTTTATCATAACATGTGAAAAAAAATCCTTAAAAAACGTTAATAGTTCCATTGAAAATTGCTGCTGTGAAAATTTAATTGAGTTCATTTCAATTTGAAAACTCAAAATTCTGTTTACAATAAAGTTGCACATTTTTGACCAATTTCCCAACGTTTAATTTGGGATTTGCCATTTTTGGATTAAATTTTAGCTATTCCCTTTTTTTTTTTTTTGATTTTAATGATTTTCAAATATATTTCAGACCATACAAATACACTTAAAAACTTAACTATATATATATATACATATGTGTGTGTGCGTATAAATTAACGCGACTTTAATTGCCGGTAATGTGCGGGATTTCTGCCCAGTGAATGGAAATGTAAATGGGTGTAGGAAATGTGGGTAAAATTTGAGACTTGGTGAGAATATGGGGCGCTGACTATCTGCCTATCTGCCAGTGTTGTTTATTTGTATTTATATATGTTGACGTATTTGCCGAGACCAGTGAAGCAGATGATTAAATTTAAAATATTAAAGCATATTTGACGCGTTCAGTTAAATCATAAAAAATAAATACGTTAAAGAAAATAAAAATACATATTAGAGTTGGTCATTGGCAAAAAACAAAAAAAAAATAACAACAATCAAAAACAAAAAAAAACAAGAAGAAAATTACGAGCAAATTAAAAAAAATTTATGTAAAATTGTAAAAATGCCAACAACAAAAAAATATATATAAAAAAAAATACAAATAAATACGAAAATAATAATAAAAAAAAGAATCACACACACACACACACCATTTGCCATAAAAATAAAATAGCACACAAAATTCCAACACACAAAAAAAAAAAAATTGTAAGCAGCGGACTCTGAAAATGCGCAATTGTTTACAGCTCTAAAGTGCGGCGGGATGGTCCTTAATATCAGTGTGTGTGTGTGTGTGAAAGGCTTTGTCTGCCTGTCGATGTGTTTATATGTGTGTGTGTGTCTGTTAGGCATGTGGAAAATCAGCGCAACGCAGCGCGGCGTCAACGCAACGAAGCGAACCAAACAACAACAACAAGAACGGCCAGCAAGGATGGCAAAAGTGGGGGAACGGGGGGAGTGGGGCCTTGGCAAGGAAAAACGGATCGTCGAAGCAAACCAAAAACCAATGGCAATGGCGACTCTGCCAACGAGCACAATATGTTTCCAATGTAGCACATTTAATATTAACTTTTCGAATTTATTTTTATTTCCGCTTGGCGCAAATACATTTGTTGCGCGATTCACACATATATGTATATGTATGTGTATGTGTATGCCTGAGTGTGCCACATTCATTTCGCTTCATTTCTTGCTTTCTTGCAGGAAATTACAGCATGTAATTTGCATTCAGTTGTAAAGTGAAATGGAATAATTTCACGAGGCTTGGCTGCTGGCTGCTGCTGCTCCTGCTATGCTATGTGTGCTAGGCATGTGTGTGTGTGGATTAATTTCTCAATCATTCAATCATGCATTCTCGCAGGCGCCTCTTCTATGTATGTCCTGGTTCCTGGTCTTTGTTATCGGTCGCCAAGCCACTCACTCACTGCTCACTGCGTTCGACTCGCCTTTTAAAAAAAAGTGTGCAAAAATTTTTATATTCACCCTTGAATATTTGCCTTATCTGCCAGTGTGTGTACGTGTGTGTGTGTGTGTGTGTGGAAACACGGAAGTTGACACTTTTCCCATCTAATGGAGGGTTGGTTCTGGCAACCGGAAACAGGAAAAAAAAAACAACAACTACTATAGCCATTAACTGACTCCTCCCTCAGCATTTCCGTAAAGCCATTTTCATTGATTAACATTGATCAATTGTTAAAAATAAATTCAAGGTTCAAGTTAAGAAACATTTTAAAAAGCAACAAAAAAAAACTTTCCATAATTCCAACATATTCCAGAGATGATCATCCATAGATTCCAGGAACCGAAAGCCGAGTGAACTGAAGAGAATATTTCATTTGTTATTCATAAAAAAATTAATTTAGAGACCAAGAGTCGAAAAAAACAGTCAAATTTTCTTAGTCTTAACTTTAACTAATTAAATCATTGACTAAGGATTCTGAAATTAAACTATAATTGTTAAAATATTAATAATAATATTTAAATCAACTGCATTTAATTTTCTAGTTTTACAATTAGACAAATTTTTGAAAAAGCAAACTTTTTTAATATCTGACTTTATATTCGAATTCAGGAGTAAATTTTATGTAAAAAATTATAGTCAATTGACCCAGGCGAAATTCTGTGTCGAGTTGTTTAATTTTTCTCCACCATTCCAATATTTATTATTTCTCGGTAATCCAAAAACTCTTTGGCAAAATATCAAAATTAAACGAATTTATCACCACAAAAGTAAATAAACTTTAACAATTTACAGCTGAAGGCCTAAATTAATTTAATTTGTAGTAATTAAGTTGACTTTAATAAATAAAATAAATAAACAATTTCGGAATTGCTCAGAAAAATTCTATTCGACGCACGCCATTTCCAGAAAAAAATATAAGATGCGGAACAAAACTTTGACACATTACGCACACTCTCAAAAATTCAAAATATGCAAATAGTTTATTGGCTCTCGTTTTGATCATACCTGTTTTACAGAGGCCCAGATTCCCGGAGTAAAGTCCAATAGTTTTGGAAGATTTATTTCGATAATAAATAAATAGAAAAATTATAGATAAAAATCGTAAGAATTTAAAGTTCGGCAGTGGCAAAATATTTCACACAATTTAAAGAGTTGGTGTTGACACTGAGGAAGTGAATTTTTTAAATGCATATATCATTTGTTTTTAAATTTTAATTCAATTAGTTTTAAAAAATAATGCGATATTTGAATATTGCTACAAAACGGAGTAATAATTAAAGAAAATCTTCAAGGCCAAATTCTTGCAGAGAAGCTCTCAAAAATATGAAGTATCGACAAGGTTCCTTGGTAAAAAAAACATTTTGGACAAAAATACACAAAAACAAAATGTAACTGTTATTTTAAGCAGAGAAATTGACTCTCAACTGAAACAATTCAAGCGACAGCCACTTGAGAATTATAAACAGTCCCAACAATTTTTTGTATGAAATTTTATGCTAAATATAAAAGTTCAATGTAGCTTAACAATATTATTAAATAAAATAAAACTAACAATATTAATTTAGCTCAAATAATTCCTATAAAAGAGTCAAGTAAAGTACCTATATTTTTTATATTTCCAGATACCTAGGAATTTCTAATTTTGTGAAAAAAGTAGTAGTATGAAGAACTAAGAATTTTCTATACCATAACCAGTCGATCTATTCATATCTGTGGGTCTGTCTGAACAGGGAAATCTAAGGGTTTAGTTTAGTTTTTATTCTGGTATTCAAATTCCGGTTATGTTTAAAGTTCGTGCTTAAATTATGTGCCAGAAAAAAAAAACATATTTATGCCATTTAATTCGTTTAAAATTTCAATAGTTTTAACGAGATTCCCGTCACAAGTGCAATAAACGAATTTCAATTAAATCCATTGAGGTTTAAAGTTGGACTTTGTCAATTGTTGGAAACTTAAAAATAATACAAGTATACATATAAAAAAAAATTAAATTGGTTTATGTAACTAAATGGAATGCGTGTGTGTTTGTGTGTGCAGAAAAAGCCATTTTAAGAAAGAAATCAAATTAAATGCCTCGTGCAGTCATTTTGGGCATATACTGGCTATATCAAATTATATGCTGGTCCAAGGGGCCCGGGGAGCTGACAGCGCTCTACGGCCGTGTCCAGGTGAAATTCCAAAAAAAGGGAAGAGACAGAAAGAGAGGGAACAGGTGCTTTACATCATTCAGGCGACAGTTTATCCATTGCCCTCTTTTTCTTTTTTTGATGGAGAAGAGAATATCTGTGTGTGTGGAATGGTAAGAAAATGCATATCCTTTGCCGTTAAATGGCATCAGCTATGGAATTGAATACTCTTGCGCTTTTTTGCAGCTTAAATTTTTAATTGAAATTACAAATTGATGTCAGCGATGTATGTGTGTGTGTGTGTGTGTATGTCAATTGGTCCGGAATGACCGACCGAATCAGCGGGCATGTGAAAATGCAAAAACAGACGTGGCAATGCACTTCAAAGGCTCGCAGCCGTTTCCCCCCCACCCCTCCGCCGTTCATTGCCCTCACCTTCCAACGATGCGGACACAAGATCAACCATGGCCATAGCCATCGTAGTTGTTGTTGCTGCTGTTGTTGAGGTCAGCACCTCAGTTTGGCATGGCATTTAATGCCGATACGCTTCGTCAATTATTAACAGCGACAGCTGCAGAAACCGCCATGGCCGCCATATTGGCAGTTATTAAAGCGAATAAATGAATGAATGAATAAATGCCTTCCCCCCCCAGTCCCCTTCTCCAGGCTTTTAGTTCAGAATGTTGCCCTTCCATTCCGTTGACCAAATTAGACAATCGTTTAGATTAGATTAAAAGATCAAAAATAAAGGGAATATTTAATTTTTATTTAATTATAAAAATAACAAATACAAAATGTGCTTTTATATTTTTCACAAGTTGGCAGCCCCAATTTTATATTCATGATTGCCATATAATCAAAAAAACCAGTGATTATTTTTTTTTTATCGTTTTCTGCCTATCAATAATAAAAAAAAAGAATTAAAGTTTTATCTTAGAATTTATTTGATATAGTAAGTTGGCAGCCCCATTTTTAAATTCATGATTGCCAAATAATTAAAAAAACAAAATGATTATTTCTTTTTTAATGGTTTTCTGTCTATCAATAATAAAAAAAAACCGACTGAAAGTTTTATTTTAGAAATTATTTGATAGTAGCCGCCCAAATTTTATATTCATGATTGCCAAATAACCAAAAAACCAGTGACTATTTTTTTTTATCGTTTTCCGCCTATCAATAAAAAAAAGAGTTAAAGTTTTATCTTAGAATTTATTTGATATATTCAAAATTCAACCCTGCATTTTTCAATTATTCCAAAAAAAAAAACATCATCACCTTTTTAATCCTTTTGTAGTTGATTGTTGTTTATAAGCATTTCAATTAATTTTCTTTTTTTTCAGGTTGTTTTGTTTAACACCTTCACGTGATTCCGGCATTTATTAAAGTGTTTTGTACTTTTTGTTGCCGTTTCCGGACCGCAACAGCAACAAAACAAAATTCACGTGTCACGCACCAACATGCGACACAAATAAAGGGAAATGGGCAAATATTCAAGGGTTGAGAAAGGGCAGCAAAAAAAAGAAAGAAGGAAAATAACAATAATAATGAGGCACATAAAATATATATACTTATTTACAAATGCATCACTCTGATGAGTTGAATTTGAGTTTTAAATCATGCGCATCCTGTAACCAACCACTCCTATTCCTATGGTGCCAAGTGGCAAGGACACACACACACACACACACACACAGGCACGTTCCACGTGTTGGTCGCCGTATTTTCCATGCCACGCATGAATTTCGTTTCACATTGTTTACTTCGCATGCGGCCGCGTGATTTTCCCAGCGGCTTATTGGAATCCAAGGGGGGGGAGGGGAGTCGACTGCGATCGGTCGAGCACGCAGCAATCCAACAAGAATAACATCAGCCAGTAGCAGAAGTTTGAGGCAACTGTGTATGTGCGCGCGACATTTTGTGGCACGACGCGGCACGTGTGGCAAGTTGAAAATGGGTTTTTAAGGCGACGCAGCGTATGCTTCAGTTTTCTTTATAGCTACCAACTTTTGTTTCAATTACCGTTACCTGTTAACAGTCACATTCTCTCTATCAGCTTTTATTCATTTTGTCTTCTATTCATCTTTCATTCAGTTTTTTTTTTGGGCTTAGGGCAATTTGGGGCAACTCTTACGTGGCACAACAAAAAAAATAATACAAATGATAAAAAAAGATACTTTATTGTTTTTGTTTTTTTGAAAATACTTAATTATTTACATTGAGAAAACTTAGAATTCCAACTAAACTAATTTCATTTACCAATTTTAAGTTCCTAGGGATTCATTTCCAGAATTTATTAAATACCTTAAAATTTTCTTACTAATCTATTTTAATTAAATAAAATAATAATTTTATTTATCAGACCAAGTCAGATTCCAACTTTATAAATAAGATTTCAATCCACTTTAATCAATTTTTATTAACCCAATCGAGCATAGAAAGATTTTCTATTTCATGCAAAGACAAAAAGTATTAAACAACTTTGGTATTTTTAAATTTAAGTTGTGTGTGTTTATCACTTAGTCCTAGGAGTTGGAAGAGAAAGAAGGAAAGCAAACAGCAAGCTGATGCCAGGAAAATATAATTTGAAACGAGAGTAGACAAAAAAAAAACGGAAAGAAAGAAAGAAAACAAATACTGAATTACTGGACAAAACTAAAACTAAAAACTCAGCAAGATTAATAGGAACACGTAAAATGTAATTATTTTCCAAGAACTTCCACTTTGTCCCCGTTCCATGCCAAAATAAAAGGTATATAAAAATGGACACTGGGTCAACAATATAGAAAAAATTGAAGATTCTCTAAGAATTTGCAAAAGAAATTCTTTAAAAAATAAATAATTAATAATTAAGAGTGTAGGTTATTTATTTTAATTTTAATTTTCTCGTAAAGATACCTATGTATTTATTAATATATATATGGCTGCAAGGATTCAATTATCCTTATTTAGATTCTATATTCTCTGGTGTAACCTAAAGACAACATGGACACAGTTTATGCATTGCCAAGAACAATTTTCCACATTTTTCCAGCTTGGACTAAACCATAACCAGGCCAGTATGTCCTACCATCATGTCTACCACACACACACACACACACAGACACACACACATCACGTCGCGACATTATTGTTGGAGTAAATGGAAAGGATGATGTGGGATTGTGCTATGTATAAGTTGTTTCGCCCCAAGTAGTTTTCTTGTGTAATTATAATTGCATAATTTATTTATAATATGATTTTCATACTGTTTTCTCACAGAGAATGAACGAGAAGAAGAAGACGAAGAAGAATAAAGAGTGCAACTCACAACACTCATTGTCCTTGGTGTAGTTTAGTTTATGTATTATCAAATGCATTCGAGTCAGAGACTGTCAACCACCAACTGAGCTAGCTGCCAACCAAATGACAAAATGGTGAACTGGTGCGGCAAACGGGGAAAGTCTGTAAATGCCTAAAGGACCAACCAACTAACCAACCAACCAAGCAGGCAGGCAGGCAGGCAAACTGCACTTGGGCTAAAGTGAAATGTCCCCAAAATTACACAAACACAGACACAGTCTCAGACAGATACACACACAGACATAGATGGGAGTATTACGTGCAAGTGCTGGAAGTTCATTATGTCTGGGCATATAAATTTCACTTGGCTACAAACCGAAATCGGAGTCAAATGGCTCCGGAGGCATTTAGGTGTATAATATGCCACGTGCATATAACCAAACATACCAAAAACCACACACACACACACGCACGTCCATGTCCTGTCAGAGTATGTGTGTGTGTGGGCAGAATTGGTCAAAATATGACAAAGAACGGGCAAATGCGAATGTGGACTCTGCTGGGCATTAATGAACCGTCGAGGTCGGACATAAAATCATACAACTCTTGCTCTTTACACTTAGGGGATGCGGTGGAGGAGGAGGTGGAGGGGGAAGGGCAGGGGAAGCCACTAATTTTGTTATTGTTACTGAAGCCTCTCAGCCTGGACTGTTTGGTATAACAGCGGAGCAGCGTGTTGAAGACAAAAAACATACGCTCCAAGGGCCATTTTCAAGTTCCATGTATCTCTTCGTTCCAGCTTAAGCAGGGAATTAAATTGAATGGAACCCGTTTACCCCTGACATACACAGAGGCCAACTGTTAAAGCTTTGATAATCTGGCCGAGGAGAAATTGATAGGAAATCTTCTAGGAGATCTTTCTACATTTCATATATAATAAAAACTTAAAGAAAAAATAAGAAAATCACAGAACTACAAAATACAACTATTAAGGATCTAATTTAAATCAGTCATGTTATTAATTTATAATATAAATAAATAAATATAGAAAAAAAAAAGATGAAACGCCTTGAATGAATTAAAAAAAAATTGAAATAATAATTATAAAAATCCAAAAAAAAAATATTATCCGGAGTGCGTGAGCGAATTTAATAAAGTTGATCGATCAATTGATAAAAGCAACTAATGAAATAAAAACTTTAGAATATTATAAATTTTGATCAAACAGCAGCCAATTGTATGATTTTGCCCCAGGGTGCGTGGCCCAAACTATTTGAATTTTTAATATGGCAATTGCAAGTATTTAATAAACTAATTAAATAAAAATATTATCCAGTGGTACTCTTGCAGTGCCAATACAAAACAAAGGTACAAAATCAAAAAAAAATTAAAAAAAAATGTTACCCTTGCTGCGTCAATAAGATGCAATTGTAATTGTTTTATAATTATTCTTTTTTTTTTATTTTTTGTTAAATAAATAATAAAATAAAAATTAATAAATGAAAAGAAAACGTCTAGTCAGTTGAATGTATTGGCACCAAATGAAACAAAATAAATGAATTTCTTAACTACATTAGAAAAATGAGAATTTTTCAAAGCCTGCTAAGTTAAAAAACAACAACGATTGGCATGCAACTAATTATGCTTTTTAGTATGCAGCGGTTGGCTCTTTTGGCCACTTGGCAACAGAATAAGCCGCTTAAAACACAAAAGCCGCAAAATTGAAGCGCACGCAAATCTCGTTAAAGTTGCGAACATGTTACCAAATTAATTTCTGTAATTCTCCACTTGTTTTCCCTTGTCCAGCTGTGTTGTTGTTGTTGCTGTTGTTGTTATTATTATTATTGTTGGACATGGTTCGATTGGGATGCATTTGAGCTTGGCTGGGAGTTTGGCTGGGAGTCATGGATGGCCCAACACATTAACGTTCGGAAGTGACCTATCGGCGATTTAACATGACTCAAATTGCATTATGGGCCAGTATATTTGTGCATATTGACAACTGCAGGCGCCATATGCAAAGCTCTCCTGGTATGCGGTGGATGTGGATGCATCACTTTGGATTGCTGTAAAATTAAACGCTGGAATTCATGGTAATGAAGGCGATGTTTAAAAATAACATTAAAATGCATAAAATACAATCAAATTACTCGCACACACACACAGACACACACAGACAATATAATGAGCGCTTTCAGCCACAGGTAACATGAACATCATTGACCATGGACGTCAGTTTCCATTTTCAGCAGCTCACCCAGGTGGATTATCAGTTGATAATCCATTTGGATTGGCCATTTTTCCCCAATTATGAAAGTATGATGGAAATCAAGAGATATTCCAATTAGGAATGGGAATATATATCGATTAAATTTTTTTTTAGGTCTGGCAACCATGAATATTAATATTTAATCGAAAGAAACAATTTGGACATGCCAACTTGTGGCAATTACTGAAGCTCTTAATTATATTAAGTAAAATCATATTAAGTATATATATTCTTGATCTTATAGCTGAAGGCTTCCATCGCCATGCTATTATTTTTTTAAGTTAGATTATAAGTTAACTTTAATCAAACTTCTGTATAATAAATAATAATAATAATAAAAATATTCTTGATCAGCATCAACAGTCGAGTCGATATAGCCAAGTCTGTCTGTCCGTCTGTGTAAGTTCCTGGATCTCAGAGCCCAAATTTGAATGATATTCCTTTCCAATCTTTGATCAAACTGCCCTTGGTTTTTCATTCCCACAATTTCGACCTTATTTGATTTCATCAACTATTTCAATGACATTTTGAAATCATTATGACTTTAACATTTAATTTATTGCTGACTTATAAGAGTCAAAACCACAAACTTTAAGATGTGTGCGCTCTGCCCTTGTCATGTCTAATGTCAAAATGGCCACAGAAATTACCTCTTTGGTGAATTTACTTTGGCAGAGGGCGGCGCCGTCTAACCATTTTGTGTCTGGCCGAGGAGCTCGGTGCCGGCCCAGAGGGTTTGCCAAAGTAATAGTGATGCAGTGAACTTGCATTGCTGGCCAGACACGCCAGCCAGCGGCTAGGTGAACCTCACTTAATGTCAACTTAATTGCATTGTTTCAGCCACAAATTACAAAACGAATTTTGCACAAGGTAACAAAACGTTCTTGGCGTCTGTTGCACCTACTTTCACCTCCCTTGAGTGTGTGTGTTTGTGTCCATAAAAAAGAATCAATTGTGTGTGACCAAATTAAGTTCACTGACTCGCACATACAAACAGAGAATCACTCGTTCCTGCTCACATGGCCATTGTCAAATGGAAGCCAAACGGGGATTCATTTGAATAACATTGCGCTACCAAAGGACTCAAGCCCATTTCCATTTCCATTTCCATTCCATCTCTGTTACAATGCGAGGTGCTGCAGTTTCTGCCTCATTGTTAGATGATTGTGGCAGTGACAGTGGCAATGGCAGCCGCAGGTGGGCATGCCTCTGTGGCATTGCAAATGAAGAATGCAAGTAAATTGAAAACGTCGGAGATGCTGGTTCAGTAGAAAGCAGTGAAGCCTTTAAAGGAGACTGAAGAAAAGCTCCACTGAATCCATAAAGAAATGCCAAAATTTTGACTATAAGACGATTGTCAATTTATACAATTCAACTATCCAAAAAGTAAATTAAAAAATTTGGAACCGGATGAAAAAAATGCTCAGGTAATTGGCATTTTTTTTTTTAAATCTAAATAAATAATTTCAAAGAACAGGCAATTAAAAAAAATACTAATTTATATAATTCAATGACACACATTATTTTCATTTCATGCCTTGAATGTGGATCTATATTAAAACGAAATCAAAAAAAAAAATTAACAATTAAAGAAACAAAAGCAACAATTGCAAATAAAATACTAAATAAATAAAATGGAAAAAAAAGAATCCGAACGAACAACTTTACAAGTTGACTTTCAGATTAAAAGTGAGACTCGCTTTCAAAAAAATATATTAATATATATTAAATATTGAATATCGACTTGGATCGGCCTACTTGATTAAGTAAATTAAATGCAATTTCCCGGGAAATATTTAATTTTTAAAGATTTGTTCATTTACCTTTAAGTTCGCGGCTTCAAAAATTGCTCCCAAACAGGGTCCTGGCATAAAGGATACGGCCACTGATAACAAAAAAAAGATTGTGAATTATCCACACATACAAAAAAAAAGGCCTGACTGAATACGAATACTTTGAATGGCGAATGGAGTTGGCGGTAGTCTTTTGGATTAGAGTGGATGCAATGCATGCTTGGGACTGGTTGGTTGTCTAGGTCCTGGCTTTGTCCTTATAAAGATACTCATAAGCGTGTGGGCCAGGCATTCCTGATAGGCCTGTGTGTGTGTGTGTGTGTGTGTGCGGGTTTTATGAATGTGACAAAAGCAGCTGCCGCTGCCTTTTGTTTGACTAGCCCTGCCCTTCACTGTGGTTTTGGTTGGGCGGATCTGTTTGTGTGTGTGAGCTCAAGCATTCAAATAATTAAACTCATCAAGTTTTCTTTTTTCATTTTCATGGCCCTCAACTTGGGCTCGACTCGCTCACCGCTGCCAGCATTGCCGTTTAGTCTAATCGTCTTTGTTTTCTTTTCTTTTTATCATTATATGGACGTAGTAACTAGGCAAGCATCTGTCGCCCGCCAGGCATACAACCACACACACACACACACACAGGCTACGCATAATCCTTGATCTTTTGTTGGTTGTTTGCTCAACTTCTTGCTGTTTGTTTGCCAGAGACAGAGTACCCTGAAAAGGAGGACTACCCAGCCAAACCAACTCATCCTAAGCCATCTTGCTAAATTATTAATTTAAGTATTTAACAAATATGCTAAAGTTTTTTTTTTGAACAAAAATGCCTAAAATCCTTACCAAGTTGACATACCACTAAGTCCTTGCCATTATCACGCCCATTCATGTTTATTAACTTGAATCTGTTGCTTGATTTAAGTCTTTTTCATAATTTATGCCATCAAAGAAGATAAAGTTGTGGCTTCTTGGATGGAACAAACTATTTTAATGATATTAAAGATAAGACAAAAATCTAATCAATTTAAAAAAAAAAGAAAATATTTTTAAATAAATAAATAAAAGTATCATATATTAATCATAAAAAAATTGGACTTGATTACAAAAAAATAATATATTTAATTTATCTAAAAAAGCCAAGGCGATATGAGAAAAAATGTTGAATAAAAGAAATTCCTCAAAATTCCTAATTTTAAAAAACCAAAAAATTCCAAGCTTTAAGCTAAAATTAATTATTTTTCAGTTGTCAAAATGGCCAAAGGTTTTCTTTTCACGCTTTTAATAATAAGTTTAATAATAAGTTTCTTTATTGTATTCTTTAGTAATTAATAACTTTTTAGTTGTTAAAATAGTCAAAGATTTTCTTTTCACGCTTTTATTAGTTTCAACGATTTTTTATGGTCAATACTTGGATTTTATCATTTCAAAAATAACTTGTTAGATAAAAAAGAAGGATTTCCATTCTCCTAGGCTGGCTTTTAACATACCAACGTTTTTCTTCTTTTTTTTTTCAGTCATCCTTTGCCAGACACTTGAGAGTTACTTAGAGAATTATCCTGGCAGCTGAGATTCAAGTGATTTTGGAGTGAGCGAGGTGCCTTTTCATATGTCCCAAACAGCATGGAAATCCTTTTTGCGTAATCCTTAACTACATACACATTGGACATCCGCTTTCACATACACATTCACATTCACATCCACTAAGTACACTTGCATAAGCTGATTACCCAAGCCATCGTACATTGTACAACTGACCAACTGACTAACCAAGTTGCCTGGCTGACTGGCTGACTGTCTCCTTGGGGGTCATTGGCTTTCCAGTCAGCTGGGCATTGATAAGGCTACAATCCGTGGCTCATTAGCGAAGTAGCATTTTTTTTGGGGGGGGGCCTTTAAATATTTGCTTTGAAGCAATGACTGACTGAATGCTTTCCAAGACAAGCTACATTTTTAACATATTCCACACGGGTCACCGGACTGCCTGGACTGCGGCTGGTGTCAAAAAAAGTAAACGTTACCAGGATGAGGGCCCGACGAGTGCGCAGGACTCTCTTTAATTCAAATGCAAAGTATCCAGGCATTCGTAGAGGGGGCCACAAAAAAAAAACAAACCCATTTCATTTTATTCCATGGCATATTTATCACCTTACCCTTCAGCTGGATGGTTTGTGTACATTTCGCAATTTGCCTTGGCCGGAACTGAGTGAGTCAGTTGGTTGGTTGGTTGGTAGGCTGTTTCAAGCATTTGATGATAAATAATGCAGCAGCCGTAGCAGCATAGAGTTTTCTTCAACTGTCATTTAGCCTTTACCTGCGCTTACGCAAGAAGAGGAAGAGCGGGGGGGGGGGGCTGAGTCCTGCAGCGGTGTTGACACATAGTTTATAGTTGGCAACAAGGCCTGAAGATGCTTTGTATAAATTTGAATATTTAACATAAGCAACAACAACAACTACAAATAACATTTCACTCTCTTTCTCTCTCACTCTTTAACTTTTGCAGTCCTTAGTCCTTCTTAGACCCATTTTGGCCTCGTACATATGTAGTAGTTTGTAGTTTTTTGGTGTTTCAGCAAATCGCTTGCTTGGCTGGTTTTTGGGTTGCCGCCTGTGTAAGCCTTTAAAGTTTCGGAGGACGAAGGATGCCGCATCTCATTTGGCATGCATATGTGTCGAGCTGTCATTGCTGCCAGTTGACATGGTTGCGAGATTGTGGCCAAAGATGACATAAAAACTCATTCATTTAGAGCAGGCCACTCAGCGGTTGTTGACAGTTTTCAAATCTGTTTCTTCTTTGTTTAACTTTTAGTTTACCTTAAAAAAAAAAAATATACAAAAACAAATACAAAAAAGTGGTTACGTGCAGAAAGTTTTTTTTTATCAAAATTTGTTTTAGCCGAGAAGATAATTAGTGTAATAATTTTGAAATTAGATGAACCAAAAAAGAGCATTAAATTTTGTAAAAGCTTGGACTAATTGGCAGTTCATTTTAGAGATTTTTAACGGTCTGAAAGTAGATTTGTTTATTTATAAGTAAAGTTTCCATATAAGAAATATTTGATTCATAATTTAAATAAATTTGTATGTACAATTCAAAGGCTCAAGATTTATTTTTACCCCCAATTCCAAGTCCAAACGCATAGAAAGAATTTTTTAGTTTTATATTCATTTATTTATTATTTTAATTAATTCTTTAGTTTTTTGTTTTCTTGTTTTTGTTTTTGTTTTTTTTTTTATTTATTCTTAGACCCTTGATATCCTCAGAAGTGTGTGTGGTTTATTTTTAATTCAACTTAAAACGCTTAAAATATTTATTAATTAATATTATTATTATTATTTTGTTTTCTCCTTCATTTTCTTTTTTTTTTTGTTTTGTGTAATATAATGCATTATAATTGTTTCTTTTCTCTTTATTTTGTTTTTAGTAATATATGTATTTATTTTCATTTTTTGCTTATTTACTGTTTGCTACGCCATTTCTTTTATTTTTGCCATCTATTCAGTTTCTTTTTGCCTGTGTAAGTGAGTTATTAATTCATTTTCTTGTGTGTTTTCTTCTTTTTTTTTTTTTAGTTTTTACTTATAGAGCTCATTTCAGCGTTTGGGTACGGTTCTTTTTCACTATGCTTATAAAAAAAAAAAATTATGTGTATTATTTATTTTGGTTTTTAGTGAAATTTGTCCTACAATATATTCAATTTTTTATTTCATAATATTTACTATTTTTTTGTTTTGTTCTGAAATACATAGTTGATATACTACAAATTTTTAAGATGTATTTTTTTTTTTGATTTTGGGATTTTATTTTTTCTCTTGGTATTTTTTCTAATAAATATAATTTCTTTTAGCTGTCTTGATTTTTTTCTTGTTGTTGTTTATTTTATTAGTTGTTTATTTTTTTTTTTGTTTTGTTAGCTCATAAATTCATGTTGTTGCTAATTTTGTTTTTTTTTTTTGTTGTTTTCTTTTGTATGTGTGAGTGTGTGTGTGTGTGTGTGTAGGTTTGAAAAAATGTTTAAATGTTAATTTATCTCAATTGTTTCCCTGTTTCTTTATTTGCTAAGTATTTTTCTTGACTTTGCTTTCATTTTGAATAGTTTTTACTTTTAAGTGGCGCTCTAACATAAATATACTAAAATATTTTTTTATTTACATAAATATTCAAGCATTTTTTTTTTATTTTCATATTTTTTTTTTGGTTTAATTTGTAATTTAGTGTGCCGTTTTTTTTTTAATTTGTTGTTATTTTATTTGTGTGTTTTATTTTTTTTTTTGCTTTTGAAGCATTTTTCATTTAGCTTTTTTTTGCTGTAAGTTTTCTATGTTTTTTTTTCGCTTTTTATTTTTTTTTTTGTTTTTATGCTTGCCAAATTCTAATAGGTAACTGACTCCTGCTCTTTTTCAAATTGTTTGGTTTGCCAATTAACAAAAATAACAACAAAAAAAAGGTAAAAAAAAATATATATATATCTATTTATTATTGTACAATACGCACAATTCAATACCAATTAATATTGTTTTTTTTTTATTTATTTATTATTCTTTTAACATAATGGTACTATTATTTTGTTTCTAAATAGATGTGATTTAAATTTATATATTTTACGCTTTATATAAATCTATAACTATATAGTTTCTTGTAGTTTTGTTTTTTATACATTGATTTTTACAACTATTTAGGCGGGAGCGAAAAAAAAGCCACAAAAAATATGTCCAATGCTCATTCATATTTGAATGTATTTGAATTTTTAAATGCCAATATTAAATAGAACACTAACGGTTATTTAGATTTGTATTTTGTTGAATTTATTAATTTTGAATATTTACACATTTATCATAGTTTATTTATTATTGGGGGGGAAGTGAACTTTATTTATTGATATACACGCACACACACACACTCACACACACACACACACGCATGCACATACATACACAAATGCTATTTAGACACGTTTATTCTTGCATCTTATCGACTACTCCATTTGCTCATTTAAAAACTAAGAGTTGGTGAGCTACTACGCCAATTTGAAGGCCCTGTAAGCTAATTTCCAATTTCTTAAATGCATTACCAATACAACATATACATACATACATACATAAATACATATATAAGTATGAATATTATTAGCTATCTGTGTAGCTGAATGCAAAGGAAAAATGTTGCATTTTGTGGCATTCGATTTGATTCTAAAAAATTTGGCCGCATTTATTCAGTTTCCCATTTTTAATTTTGTTTCAAAAATTTAATTTTCGCAACTAATTCAGCAATTTTTGTTGTGTTTAATTTTGTTTATTATATTTATTTTGTTAGGCGTATGCAATTTTAGCTTTAAATATTTAGTATTTTCCAAAAAAAAAAAAATTTACCATTACAATGATCATTTATGCGTTTTTATATTATTAAACTTTTGTTTTTTTTCTTTTTTGTTTGCAATAAATTCGATAAGCACCAATTTATGAAATAAAGGAAATAATTATTAGCATTGAATTTTGGTGGGTAAATATTCCAAATGATTATAAGAAACAAAAATTGGACGGAAAATAAATGCTTGATTAATTTCTCCTCTCCCTTGAATTGTGTGAGTGTGTTTATGTTAAATAAAAATCTGTAAATAAAATGCGCTACCAAAATTCCATCAATTAATACCATCAATCTGGTTAATCATCATTTTTTGTAATACTGTTTTTTATAAGCTTTATTTTTATTTCTTTTCTTTGCTCTTTACTCAATTCTTATATATGTAATTTCTTATGTGTGTGTGTGTGTAAGTGTGTTTGTGTGTATATGAGCGCTCAAACTTATAAATAATAACAAAACATTTTCTTTTCTTTTCATACATTTTATAATACACATAGTTAGCAATAATAATAATAATTATATAATAAAAAAAAAAAAATTAAATGTATGTTGATTTTTTCTTTTTTTTTTTCATTAATATCACCCACCCTTGAAAGACAATTAATAAATTAATTAAGAGAAATTTGCATAAAATTAACTTAAAAATATGCGTTTATCAGTTGGATAAAAAAAATATATATAATTAAATAATAGGTAATAAATGGATTTCTTGTTAAGCTTCAATTTAATTTTAAATATATCAAAGTTATGTAATAATAATAATTATAATTAATTTCTAGTAACATATTTAGGTAGTTACGTGAAAATTGATTGTAATTAACTGAAAGTTTGTTTTTGTTTTAGCTTGGCGGAGTCTGTTTACATTTATGGCGGATAAACTATTTATTTTAATATACTTGGTATTTTTAGGTATATTTTCAGATATACTCTATTAGCAATGTGCAATATTATGATTTGTTTTCCACTGCTCTGATTCGGTTTATTTTTGTTGTGTGTGTGTGTGTTTTTTTTGTTTGTTTGTTTGGTCTAAACTTGGCATAATTTGCTACAAATGCGACGCCCCTAAAACTATGCTGTAATTTCTTTTTCTTGTTTAGTTAATTCTTATTTTGCAAGTATTATATCTTTATACCTATATACATTTATAATTGTTTGACATATATAACATTACGCATACGTATACATATAAATATATTGTATATGCACACGCACATTTAGTTATCTATGCATATAGATTAGTATCTATATATATTTTATAGATACCCACATACATACAATTTTAATTTATTTTGCCTGTCTGACTATGGGGACAATACAATTTTCCATTTGGCTTATACTACTATGTATGTATGTTTTTTTTTGTATTCACTCCTTGGCAGAAGTAAAGTGTGTGTCAGAGAGTCTGTGTCGTCTGTGTGTGTGTTTAAAACTATGCCAGTCTCAAAAAGCTCGAGTACCATGAAAAAACAAAAAAAAAAAAAAATTCTACATCCTCTTTTGCCTTCAATTCTCTTTACTTATGATTTATATGCTTACATCTTTTCTAATTTTCCTCTTCTTATTGTTTGTGGGGTTTTGTTTTCTTGTTTTGTTTCGAGTTCAGTTGAGTTGAGTATGCATGAACATTCATTGCCATTATGGCATTATAACTACGCACACATACTAAACATTTGCATATCAACACACCAAAACATCAAGGACATCAACATATTCTCGCATTTTTATAGCAAGTTTTATAGCACTTTTTAATTAGTTTGCCCTTCTTATATTTATTTATTTATATTTAGTTATATGTATGTATTTAAATACTTTTCTTATGAGACAAAAAAAAAAAATTCGTTTGGTTTCTTTGAAGATACAAAAAAAAAAATAGCAACTTCCGCCTATAAATATATGTATTTTTTTTTGTTTTTTTTTTTTTAGTACAGTTGCAGCAGTTTGCAGCTCTTACTGTTGTTTTTATAGGTTATGTTTCCTCATATAATATTTATATGTATATATATATATCTGTAATGTTTACATACTAATTGTAAGTGTTTAGACTAAGGAGCTAACAGGGTGATGATGACGCTGGTTCCATTTTGGCCGCTGGATCATCATCATCATCAAGACTGCGACGCCGGCGTGCATTTGGTATGCCTGCTGCTCCGCCCGTGGCGCCCTTCTTCTTCACAAACTTAATGTTGTAGGGATCCTCGGCCAGCTCTGGGTAGAGGGCCACATCGTGGATGTACTCACCCTCATAGTTGTTGGCATAGCCCTGCTTGAGTATCTCGTCGCTCTCCTGCTGCGTCCATTCCAGGGCCGTGCTGAGGCCGCTGCGCAGGGCCTCCTTCTCGCGATGCCAGGCCTTTCGCACGGCCGTCAGCTTGGCGTGGTGCATCAAGCGCTGCTGCTCTTTGGCCACGGTGGTGCCATAGCGTAAATTGATAATGGCATGGGCGCCATGGATTTTAACGTCCAGGTAATTGCCCGTTGTGGTGGCACTGCCAGAGCCACCGGAACTACCCGCTCCGCCGCTGGTGGGCGTCGACTCCCGGGTAATTTCATGGAAGGTGGTGTTGACCTGACCCTGCAGCCTCTTTAGCTGCTGGCGATCCTCGCTGGCCCGCCAGGCATCCTCTTTCACAAAGAAGAACGAGTCCTGCTGGGCATTGTGCACCACAAAGGTGAAGGGCAGCAGCTTCGAGCGATTAAATACGCTGGTGTAGACATCCCTGTAAATGGCATTGGCAGCCGGCACACTGGACACAATGGCCTGACCGTCTGCCGTCCGCGAGACCACAATGCCCTTGCCGAAAGGCGGCTCTGTGTCCGAGCCAATGTTGCGCGGCGATGGATCCATCACATCGCACTTGAGGCCGGAACGTGGGGGAGCCGACAACTGCTCAAAGTCCGACATGCGGCGCACGTTGAGGTGAGCCAGGAAGCCGCTCTCCACAGCCATTGTGGGTATATTGTCAAAGGGTCGACGCATATTCAAGGCAATGGGATTTGCTGGCGGTCGACCCCAGAGCGCTGGCGGCTGCCACAAATTCCTAGCCAACTGTGGCATCAAATTGGGTACATTGTAGCCCAGCGTAGTCATCCAGGCAGCAAAGTCGGCAGGATAATGTCGCTCGTGGCCCACATTAATGGGATCGTTGCCATTGAAGCGATATAAATGCAGTCTGGTGGGCGTAATTATGCGCTCGGCCACACGCTGCCAATCGGGCGACATCCACTGACCAATCAGAGGATCATAGACTCGTCCATCGCCCATATGCACCAGGGTTGTGACCTGATCCAGAATGCCGCCACAGAAGTCAATGGGCAAGTAAAGATACGGATTCGAGTCATAGACAATGTGGCCAAAGGGCGAACGCATAATCTCCCTTATACCCTCGCCATACTGATTGAACAGCATCAGGGGGGTGCCACTTTGATCTGTGGCCACATAGTATTTATGCCTGTAGACCTGGGCATAAATCAGATGACCCACATCGTCGTAGGTCAGGGACATTAGTTTGCCATCGCGGGGTGAGTAGATCTGTGATACTTCATAGGGCCGCTGCTGATTTGTATAGAAAAACTGGGTGACATTGCCAAAGTTGTCCTTGCGCGTGGTGAGTCGCTTCAAATGATCGTAGTAGTAGCGTACATCGAAACGACCGCGTTTCGAGGCCCTAACCAGCAGTCCCTGGGTATTATAATGGAAGCGCTCTTCACGCGCATTCTGGGCCACCAAGCCACGGGCATCGTACTTGTATTGTCCCTCGCCAAACTTGACAATCCGATCTTGGGCATTATATTCCATGGGTATGGTATTTCCCCGATAGGTCAGGGAGAGCAAATTGCCATTGTCGTCGTAACGGAAGCCCCAGGGCTCCTGGGCCTCCACACCCACCAGCTGACCATCACAGTCCCAGGTGTAGTTCTTCACATTCGTATAGCTGTTCACGGCCATGTTTCGTGTGTAGGTGCGGGTCTGTGAAATGCGACCATGCACACCATAGGCGAACTCCATGCGGAACACCTCCAGGCGGTGAATGGCCAAGGCCACGCGTTGCGTCTGGAAACGTCCGTCTACGGTGCGTGTAAAACTGGCCGTACCATCGTGAAGCTGGGTCTGATTCAAGGCCGGACGCGTGAACTTAAACTGGCCAATCAGACTGGGCTGACCCGTACGCGGATCGTAGGCATAGGCCTGTGTGGGCAAACTCTGGCCACCAATGCGTCCCTGCAGGGCCACCACACGCAACTGGCTATCGTATTCATAGCTAAATTTGGCATTACTCAGTCCCGTCTTGGCCACATAGTCAATGCGCTCTTCGGTAAGCAATCCGGCCGCATACTCAAAGTCCCAGCGGTATTCCAGCTCTCGTTCGGCATGCGACACAGTGCTGGGCATGCCAGTGGCATCATTATACTGGAACTCGCTGCGTCCATCGCCATGGACCACCTCAGTCAGCTGGCCAGCTGGATTATAGCGATAAACAATGCGTGCTCCGTCGCCGGGCAAAATGGTCTGCAATAAGGCGCCGGCATGGCTATAATGCTGCAAATAGGCACGAGCACTGCCCGGTGGAGTGTAAGTGCAGCGTATAAAACCAATCGAGGTCTGCATACTGAAGCTGTGCCGAGTGCCAGAGGGCAAAATTACATGCCTGAGGCCACCCGAGTCATCGTACTGAAGCACAAACTTACGCTGGCTGGCTAGGCCAATTTCCGAGACAAGGTTCCAGTCGTTGTAGACAAAGGATATAATGCCATCCTGCTGCGAGGTAATTTCCGATAGCAAGCCATGTCGATCGTAGGAATATTTCAGCTCGGCTGGTCCCCAGGCCCAACCCTCAACACGATTGAAGCGATCGTAGGTAATATTGACCGGATAACCATTGGTGGGATAATACGACTTGGGCAGACCGGACTGATCGTAGGCCACAATTAGTATGGGCATACGCTGGGCATCATAGAAGGTCTCACGATTGGTAAACTGATCGAATTCAACGCCAATTACACGCGACTGATTCACCCAAATTTCACGGTTGAGTGTCTGCTGGGGATTGCGTACATCGCCCACCAGATTGTAGACGGAATACATGCTATTTGTGAGGCCATCGCCCATGGTGACACTCTGGTGTGACCACATGGCCAGCATCTCAGCTTCCACGGGCAGGGCAGCCTCCAGCAGGGGGTGACGAGCAACGGCCGAGGCCTCCACAACCACACCGTTGGCGCCATGAATGACCAGGGTATTGTTGGCCTTCAGCTCGGCATCGGCATGGGCACGACCCCGTTTCAGGAAGGTCGAACGAACACTGCCCAAGACTAGGAGCTCATTGGAGTCGCCAACGCCACGTTCCCGGGAGAAGAGCGATTCGACCGAGGCATGGACATAGATGGTAAGTCCCTTGTTGTCGGCCAATTGAGAGGTAATGCGTACTATTTCACCGCTAGGCAAAATCATGCCAGTCACACGACCAAATTCATCATATTGATATATATAAGTTTCGCCACCCGAGGAACGGGAATTGAGCAAACCCGAATTGCTATCATAGTCGAGTTCAATCTCTTGGCGTCCCTTCTCAATTAGCTTGGTCATAATGCCAATGCCATTGATTTGTATCTCCGACTTGTGATCCTGGGTATTCTCAATGGAGCTCACCACATTGCTGTAGTCGCGTAGGAATTGAATTTTATTGCCCGAGGCGTCGGTCACCGTCGACAGGCGACCAAAACTGGTATTCTTCGAGTAGAGGAAACTATAGCGGGTCTTGCCAGAGGTTAAGTCCTTGGTGGCCACATGCTGGCCATATCGATTGAATACATATATCTCACTTGATGGCGGGAAGGGTATATGGAATTCACCGTTTTCATCATGCGATGGCAAATAATGTTCCAGAGCTAAAACATG
Organism: Scaptodrosophila scaptomyzoidea; assembly: GCA_035078625.1. Taxonomy (NCBI): domain Eukaryota; kingdom Metazoa; phylum Arthropoda; class Insecta; order Diptera; family Drosophilidae; genus Scaptodrosophila; species Scaptodrosophila scaptomyzoidea. Next base: position 52,234 of record JAWNPY010000092.1, read on the forward strand.
CAGAGAACCTAAAAAAAACGAAACGAAACAAACAAACAAACAAATTACTTAAGGGTTAATCTTGGCTTTTAACTCAATCAGTGTTTATTGGCAAAAATTGTTCTTTGTTCGCCCGTAAGTATGCTACAAAATTTATTCGCAAACTTGCCCAGCCATCCCAGCTTAGCCAGGCACTTGAAAAAAAAAAACTGAAGCGACGACTTTTTGCAGCTGTTTGTTTTTTTTTTTGGCCCTCTTCTCCCCTCTCCTTCACAATCATCATTACCCAGCAATTTTGCATTGCTTTGGTTGCGTTTGGTCATAAAACGTTTTAACTTAAATCACAACGACTACAACGACGAAAATAAAATGGCAGAAGGTATGATGACACTCCAATATTGCAACCTACTCTTTAACCCACTTACGCCCATCTTTTTTTTTCTCTTCTCGCCTTAAATACTTTTGTGCAATTTGCTTGTCGCATTTATTCTTCTAGTTGTTGTTGCAATGATTCTTATTATTATTGTTGCTGTTGTTGTTGTTGTTTGTGCAGCATTTCATTTTAGTTAGTGTTGAAAATCGCTTTGGATTTGCATAAATTTGCTTGCTTTTGCTGGCTTTGCATGGCAAACAGCAACCGACGACAGCTTCCAGTCTCCAACTTTATGTAGTAGTTTGTTCCTTATTTTCTTTTTTTTTTTTTACAAGTCTAAGAAACTAACAGAAGAAGCAAAAGGTAAAATGGAATATCTTCAAGATTGTACTAATTTTGTACTACATTTAAATGCAGACACACATATATAAAATATATATATATTTATTTCATAAAAGTACAGTTGTCAATCTCTAAAATGGATTGAATTTAAAGCAATAAATTAATTCATTTCAATCAGGTTTTATACCAAATACAAAACTTCATATCAAAAGTTATTCTGCAACTTTGTTTTTATAGGAAATCATTAGGACTTTTCAATAATTTTATAGGCTAATTAATAAAGATCAAGTTTTCATAAACTAGTTCAGAAAAAAGGAATTTTAAGTTTAAGATTTATAGCAATATTTATTTAATTTGTATGGGCTTAAAAAGGTTTTTAAAAATAAGAAAGAAACCACTTAAGAACCTAAAGAATTTCTCCAAGTCAAAAAAAAAACAAAAATATCTACCTAAAAAGGTTTTTGAAAATTGAAAAGAAACCACTTCATAACCTTAAGAATTTCTCCAATTAAAAAAAAATATCTACTTAAAAAGGTTTTTGAAAATAAGAAAGAAACCATTTAAGAACCTAAAGAAAAAAAATTTCTACTTAAAAAGGTTTTTGAAAATAGGAAAGAAACCACTCAAGAACCTAAAGAATTTCGCCAAGTCAACAAAAACAAAAATTTCTATTTAAAAAGGTTTTTGAAAATAAGAAAGAAACCCCCTTAAGAATTTCTTCTTCTACCTTTTCTTAAATATTTATTTTCAGTAAAAGTGGAATAAACTGATTTGAATTTATTCCCTTATTTCTTATTAATAAAAATGAGCCAGGTTGTGGTACATTTAGTTTCTTCATAATCAGTTCCTGTTCCTTCAACCAATCAGGCAACCATTAAATCCCCGGGGGACTTGTAACCGTTGATGGCGCAACAATTATGCACAATTCAAATGATTACTCGCTTTATTTCATTCACATACTGAAAGGACTTTTTTTTTAACCACCTTCTTTTCTCGAATATGACAATAAAATATTTAATACATTGTAGTTGAAGTTATATTTGTTATAGTTGCTATTGTTATCCTTATTCTTATCCTTATCGTTGTTGTTGTTGGGTTCGCTTACTCGTTTGGTCGTAGTGTTGATTTGATTGCGTTACAGTTCATTTACCCGGCCAGCACATTATGGTCTCGTTTTAGAGTCTCGGTTTCGGTTTCGGTTTTTGGCCAGGACATTGGCACAGGGCCAGAAACAGTAACTGATTGTTAGCGAGAGAGAGTGGGAACCAAACTATCCACCAAGCAGTCACTGAAATTGTTATATAGTCGAGAGTTTGGGATAAATGTTGTTGAGGGTGTTGCCAGTTTTGGCTTTGGGTTAACGCGATTGAGCAAATTCCAATGCAATAAATGTGACGATGTTCAGTTTGAATGCCAAGGCGTGAGTCGTTTGGCTGGCTGGCTGACTGGCTGGCTGGCTGGGATTAGTGGAGTGTGCTGGTTAGGATATATTGTAGTATATACTGTAATGTAATGGTAATGACCCCATAAAGTGAACAACTTGTTTGTGTTCAGCACAAAAGGGTTGCCAGTATAATCATTTTTTTCTTTTTGGTTTGTATCTTTGTTTGTGCAAGTTCATTTGTTTTTATGGCACGCATGTTTTTCTGCCTCATAAACATTTGCGGCATTTTAAATTTTTCCTTTTTTTTTATTTTTTAGAATAAATGGAATTTTGAAAATCTAATAAAAAATTGAGAAATTATCAAGGCTGATGTGAATTTTTTTTCATAATCTTTAGGAGAAGATTTTTCAAAAGTAATCTAAAATTTGATTAAATAAAATTGCCAATTTGTTCTTTATATAATTTTAAAATGATTTTTCCTGTTTCCTTATTAATGGCATTGATTCAATTTCAAACATTTTCTATTGCTATGGGTAATTTTGTTTTAGTCCTTTTGCCCTTCCCTACACATATATACAAATATCTCATGTTGGCGCCACAAGGCTGCCAACGCAATTAATGCAACAATTTTTCACGTGCCTGCCGCACACACACACACAGAGGCAAATGCTGCCACTTAGTCGTAAGCTTTTAATGAAGCTTATTTACGTTTGTTGGGCCATTCAGTCATTCTCACTAAGAGGAACACAGACAAGACACACACACATAGAGAAGAACATGCTAAGCGCATATTGATTAATGCGTGAAAATGTCTGAAAGGAAGCTCGCTCTTTCTTTCTCTCTCTTGCAGCGACTACCCTTAAAACCAATGGACATTTTGCCATTTCGCTTAGGTAATAAGATTGATTTTCACTTTTTCGCACACACAGTGCTCTTTGTTGCATACTTTTGGGCGTGGGGGAGTGGGACTAAAACTTGATTAATTACAGCCATTGATTTGCTTTCCACAACTGCCCCAGTCGCAGTCGCTGGGTCCTTCCTGGCATGGTTGAAGGAAAGCCTGTAAAAATCTCATCATTCCCTGGCTTTCATTAATTTTTGTTTTGCCTCGCCTTGCCTTGATGATGGTGTGTTGAATCCGATATGCCTTCCATTTTCTCAACTTTCTCCAACATTCCTTGGCCATATAATTTCTATTTCAGCCATTATCATTGGTTCATCGTTAGTGACTCTCTCTCTCTCTCTCTTTCGCTCTCTTTCGCTCTCTTTCTTTTGGCCAGGGTTGCCGCCCTCATTTATACGTCTGCTCTCCATTGTCGAAATTTATTAATTACGTTTTTGGTCTTATCAAATTACGCTTTGCTAATGCACTCAAATTTATACCTTCCATTGTGTGTGTGAGCAGTTTGAGCTTTCGCCTTTTTAGCAGATTTTTCTTTTTTTGCTTGTTCTTTGTAATTTATTGTTGGTCATTCCATTCTCTGTGTATCTTTAAGTTTCTGCTTTAAGCAGCAGCAGCCATCGTCTAATTTGTCCTCTGTGTTCGAGAAATTGCAAAAGGAAATTGGTTTCGCTTTTTGCTTTTTCAATACATTTGGGAATACAATGAATCCAGATGAGTGTAGTACAATAATGGACAATTACAGTTACACAAAAAAAATACAACTCTGGGCTCTTTCTAGTTTAGTTTTCAACAACAATAATATTTTTTTGTTGCTGTTGTTGCTGCTGTTGCTGCTGCTGCGTTTTTATGTTTTGCAATATGTCGTTACTCAACTTCCGCTCTTTTTACCAGTTAACATTTTTCATTTTCATTTTGATTTTTTTTCGAAATGGCAAAAAGGAAATGTCTGTGTGGCCAATTTGTTTTCTAGCTCCAAGGAAAATATGACGAATTTTATAGAGTATTTTTCCCCATTTCTTATGAATATGAATTTGAATTGAATTGCACTTACCCTGATCGGCCACATTGATGACTCCGTCCTGGGCCACGGCAATGGCGGATATAGCCTGGAATCGGGCATTGGATGATAGCAGAGTCTCGGCATTGCTCAGTGTTCCGTCATCGTTGAGTGTGGCGCCATTGGCGGCACTGCCAGCCGCACCGTTGGTGCCACCGGCAGCTGTTGTCGTTGTCTTGGCACCCAGCAAAACGGTGGTCGTTGTGGTGGGTCCAGTGGACATTAAATTACCGCCCGCCACAATGCCGGCCAAAGTGCCCGAGGCCAAGATGCCCGTGCCGGAGCCGGCGGCACAAATGCAGGCGCCGGTGGTCCCACCATTTGTGGGGCCGCCATTGCTGCCATTGCCATTATTTCCGCTTCCGCCAGATGGTGTCGTTGGTGTTGTGCCGCCATTGTTGCGTGTCGGATTCACGGTCGTTGAATAAGCCCCGCCATTTGCCCCACCAAGTCCAGTTGAGGTTGAGCCATTGCTGCCGGATCCGATGGCGCACTCACAGGTCTGCGAGCTGCAAAGAGAGAGTGAAAATTGTGAATATTCCGTTTGTAAATGCCACACCCAAAGATCCTTGCACTATTTATGATGACATTGTTTGTTCGATAAACATTCTAAAGTAATGTTTCTATCCTTTAGTCCTGTCCGTCCCTCGCTTATCTCTGCCACGCCCTTTCCCATTAAATAGTCTACCAACACCCCCCTCAACTCGCTAAAATGCAGCTAGGAAAAAAAAGTTGATTTATAGTTTCTGTCTGCTCATAGCCGTTTTGTGGCGGGTGCTAATTACCCAGCACGTTAAAGTGACGCCCTCGTCTACCCTTTGGCTCATCCCCCTCCTCTTCCACACACTGTCACCATCAGTTGTCTGCCTGAAATGGTCCTGACAGCACCTGCACTTTCACATGACACGACCGACCTCCTGCTGCTCCTGCTGCTGCTCCTGCTGCCTGGCAGGGCCCCACAATTTTTGGTTTCTTTTTTTTCACCCTTAATAAATGGATTTATGGAACAAACAATTGCTTGTTTGTGTTTTAAATTTATTCTTTATTGGCTTGAATAAATATTAAATGAAGCACAAATGTGTTTATTTTGCAAGCCATTTTTTTGAGACAATTTTACGCCTCAAATAAGCCAAATTAAATTACATCAAGAATCAAGAAATGTTTTCATTGAAAAAAAAACTATAAATATCGTAAATCTTTCATTAAAAAGTTGAATACATAACCAATATTTTTTTAAGAAAAAAAATTCGTATTTTCCTAATTTTTAAGTAGTTCAGCTATGATTTACTCTAAAAATATTAAAAGCTTTGAAAAAAAAGAATGATTTTTTGGGGTGTCATTTCAGGATTGATTTTTATTTTTGAAAAAGGCAATAAAAAATTTAAATTATGGGAAATTTTCCATCAATTATTTTATCAATTATGGAATAATAAAAAATTGCCTTTGCTTTGAATTTTAATTAGTTATAATAAAAGCTTTACGATTTTTAAGGAATTTGAATTTGTTTTAATTGATTGCTCAATTCCCTGAACCCCAAAAAAAAAAAAAAAAGAAAAGCTATGCAATTTTTATCTTGTTGTATTCCCAAAAGTGTTGCTTCTATTTTATGTTTATTTTCAATGTTGGACTCCCATTTACCTTTTGCGTTTTTAATTAACAATGAATGCAAATGAGTCGAGTAGTTGGTTAGATATTTCATTAAACTCTTGCACTTTCACACATGGACAAAGCCCATATTTTCACAGCCTATAAAATTTGTCCCATGTCCAACAATAACAAAATGATTCCCAAATGTCAAAAATATATATATTTTTTTTTTTTTGTTGGTTACGGTTGGTTTAGTTGGTGCCTCAAAAACGGGTTAATAAAGTCAAACAAAGTAAACTAAAAACCAACAACTATCGTTGACCATTGACTGCATTGAATACCCGCATATTTATGTAGTCCATCTCCCTTGTCATTGGCCATGTCCATACCAATTTGGAATTCCAGGTTTTGCCTAGAATTGAAAGGACATTTATGACCGGTTTGGTGCATTGCAAATTTTGTGCTGCTGTTGCTGAATTTTTATTATTTATGCGTTTGCCTGAATGAGAATCGACAACGACAGCGATAAACCCTTCCAGCATCAACAGCAGCAGCAGCAGCAATATTGCAAAAATAGGCTGATATAGTTTTCAAAATGCAAATAGACCCAACCAGTTAACTTAATTGGGTCAAGTATGCGCATAAACAACAACAAGAGGGACACTTTTCCGAAATCCAAATACCTACATACATACATACATACATACATACATAGGGATGTATGCCTTTGGCCAATGCGCAGACCTCCACCCAATTTGGTTTATTTATGAGTCATTTTCATTCGTTGCAGGCAATGCCCCCCCAGGACTATTGAAATTGGCATTGGTATACTGGATTGGATAATCCTTTAGCAGTTTAAGAGTGTAAAACTTACCCAGCTCCCTCCTGTTTGCCAGCAAAGTAGCGCATATTTCCGGCCGTATCCACCACACGTATGGAATTGACGCGCCTCGAATCGCTATCCGCAATATAAAGATCACCGAACGGAGAGAAGGCCATGGCCAGCACTGTGCCCAGGACATTGTCCGTGGCAGTTTTATTCACGCGACTATCCTGGCCATTGTTGCTGCAATGCAAGGGAGTTCCGGCCACCACACGAATCTTCATGTCCGAGGTGAGACGCAGCACCAGGCGATCGTCAATGAAATGCAGTGAGCCATCCAAAGGACTCAGTGCCAGGCCAGTGGGCCACTGCAGCTGGGCCTGGTTGGCCATCAAAGTGCCGGTGCAGGGAGCCGGACTCCAGTGATTGTGATGGCCATGGTGGCCAATCAGCGTATGAATGACGCCCTTGGGATCAACGGCACGGATATTAGTGCCATCGGCAATATACATGGTGCGGTCAGCGGCAATGGCCAGGCCCTTGGGATGGGAGAGACGGGCCTGGAGAGCAGGGCCGCCATCGCCGCAGTTGCCCTCGTCACCGGGTATGCAGCGCTGGCCGCTGCCCACAACGGGTTCGCTGTTAATGCTGGGATCCTTGACTTTTTCCAGGCGCAACAGACGTAAGATTTGATGACGTTCCGGATCCGAGATATACAAATGACCATCGGCCGGGGATACGGCCAAGTAATACTGATACGAAACTTGTGTGGCGCTCAGCTGCAAAATGGTAAAGACCTTTCCATCGGGCGTTATGCGACGCACGAGATTAAAGTCGCCCACATAAAGACTGCCATCAGGACCAGTGGCCAGGGCAATGGGGGTAAGCAACTTGGCATCTTTGGCCACTCCATTGCAATAGTCGGGACAGTTGAGAGGTCGCTGCAGACCCGTGCCCATAACCACCTTGACAGTGCGTGGATATTCCTTCATGTGCAGAGTGCTGCCGTCGCCCTTCTGCAAAATACCCTCGTGGAAATTATAATGATGATGTATGTCCAGGCCCCAGCCACCAATATCGGAGATGTCCACATCGTAGCCCTGCAATTTGGCTGTCTGGGTAATCCAGACGGGTGTCTGGCACGTGGTATGCTGATAGCCCACGGAAATGCGAGCAATCGTCACTCCATAGACCTTCTGACGGTAAACGTTCCGCTTGTTCCAGGCAAACGTATGAATCAGATTTGGATCTGCCTCGTACGTCTTCACATGCAGGGCGCCCTCGATTTCCACGCCCACGTGGACATGGGTCAGAGTGCTCGGTATTGTCTCCGAGGTGAGGCGCATGCGCACAATGCTTAGATAACCGGAAGCTTGCGATGACTGGTAGGTGAGATGCAGTTTTGAGCCTGGTATTTGTATGGATTCTTGGACAATCTAAAAAAAAAACAAACAAAAACCGAAAGTGTTATAAAATTGCCGAGAAAAGTTTAAAGTTTCGAAATCTTCTAATATTTCTCTAATTTATCGAGTAGAGTTTTGATTTCCAGAAAAATGACCGCAAAAATATTAATTTTAATCTCTCTCTCAAGTATTAAAATAAAGAGTATTTTAAAAGTTAAGGCATAAATATTTCCTTGATTTTTTTTTAAATTATCTTAATTATCCCTGAGTTGCTTAAAGATTTAGTTGATTTATTACTAACTCGATTTCATTTAAATACATTTTAATCTCTCTCTCAAGTATTAAAATAAAGAGTATTTTAAAAGTTAAGGCATAAATATTTCATTGATTTTTTTTTAAATGATCTTAATCATCTCTGAGTTCCTTAAAGATTTGGTTAATTTATTACTAACTCGATTTCATTTAAATACATTTGAATCTCTCTCTCTCAAGTATTGAAATAAAGAGTATTTTAACCAATTAAAAGTTAAAGAATTGGTTAATATTTAAAAGCGTTTGCTATTAAAAAAAGGTTTCAATTACTAACTTGATTTCATTTAAATACAGTTTATGAATTAATACTGAATCTAATTTAAAGAGTGATGGTTTTATTTTTTTTTTTTTTTGAAAGCTTGAACAGAAACTGTCATCAAAGGCCAAGTTAAAAATGTGATTATGGTCAGGATTCTTCAATAAAGCGATTAAGTGTAATAGCCTTAAACTCGGCAACAAAAGCAGCAGGTGAGTGAAATTCCTTTCCCTTTTTTTTTATCTCTTCCTTTATTTATATTTTTGTTTTTGCTTTGTCTATGGCAAAACTAAATGCATAAAGTTGGCAGACAGAGAGAAAGAATAAGAGAGAGAGAAACTAATGTCTGCGGTATTAGTGTGGCTGCCAGCAGATGCAAAGTTATAATGTCATTAGGGCGAACTTTAAATTAATTAAAACTGCGTTGCGTCCAGCTGATGCCAGGACGCTAATTACGAGAGAGAGAGAGGGAGACGGAGACAGATAGGCCAAAGGACAATGGAAAATATAGCTGCATTCTCACCTGAGTCTCGGCAAAAATGACCCGTTTGCCAGGCATGGCGCCTACGCCATTTGGCATCCACGTGCTGATCAATTGTGGCTTTAATTTTTCATGGTCATGGTCCATGCAAATCTTGCTGGCATCGTTGGCCTCATCGGCCGTATGATAATGTATGGAATTTAGGAATGTCAAGGCCGGATTCAATGGGGCGATTCTGCAACAAATAGAAAATAAATAAAATCCCATTGCTGTTGTTGTTGTTGTCCTTCTAGAAAACACTTACTTGATATTCCGATTGGTGGTCTCATCGTCATCGCTTAATTGCATTTGAACAGGTGGCAGGACCACAATTCGATTCCAGGGCACAAAAACTGTGCGCGTCAATGGACGGAATGGAGAACGTTGGAACTGCAAGGTGACAGCGCCGCCGCCATTGACCAAAACATCAAACCTGGAAGAAGCAAAATCAAGCAATTAGTAAAAGTTGACTTTCAGGGCTTTCGATTTTTCGGTTCAACGCTTTGAATATGCAAATTAAAATTTTAATAAACTTTGCCTGTCTTTGGATAATACCTCACTCAATTGTGAAAAATATGTATAATAACTTGAGATTTTCATTCCCAGACGTTGAAATAATAAGAAAAACAAAAAAAAAACAACAATGGTTGGCCAAACAATTGAAAAAGTATAAGTTAACCAATAAGATCACAAGCTCCTCAGACAAGAGACTCATCCAGGCAGCCATCCACCGGATGCGTAAACGGCATTAAATATAATGATGGCGATTCCAAAAGCGAATCTGCTGCCATCCACCGTGTTCCCAAGGAGTTTTACGTTATTATATTACTTATATATATATATTTTCTGGCGTCGCATTGCAGGAGAAGTTGCAAAACTTTTGTAGAAAAGATGTTTGCTGTTTTTCTTGTTGTTGTTTGTAAAACAAAGGCCACAACAACAACAACAAATACAACAGAAAAAAAAGGAAAAATTTCAAACAAAAAAAAGTAAAAAAAAAACCACATCAGCCGCGTAGAAGCTAAAGAAATGGCAAAACTTTTGCTTTTGAAATATTTAATTAATGCGATTTTTAATTGTATTTTGTCCCAAGTATATATTTTGTTGTTTTATATTGTTTTGTATTTAATTTATAGATTTCAGTGAATTGTGAATCACCATAAACAATTTCAAACCCATTTATTTTGCAATTTAGTGGACTTTAAAAGCAGGGCTGCAATTCATTCAATTAAACTCATCTTTGGTATTTTTGTTTTAATTTCAAGATGATCAAAATTTATTTAATTTTGAGTTTTGCGCTACAAAAAAAAATGTACAAGCTTGAGAATTTAATTATATTAATTTCTATTAAAAATATTCGTTTTATGTAAATCTATTTTATATTTTTTAATAAATGTTTTATAATTCCAATTTATGACTAGAGAATTAATTTTGTTCATTGAATAGCAAAACGAAAATAATATATATTAAATCCTTCCAATTTCGGCTATTTATTTAATAGAATCGGACAATAAAAATCTAAAGTTCTTATAAGAAATTTCCTCATAGAATATTTTTTTAATTAGGTTGAAAAAACTTTGTTTTAAATCAGATTTTATTATTATCTATATTTTTTTCTTTTTTGTATTTTTCGAGGTATTAATATATTAAATCTTCCCAATTTTGCCTATTTATTTAATAAAATCGGACAATAAAAATCTAAAGTTCTTATAAGAAATTTCCTCATAGAATATTTTTTTAATTTGGTTGAAAAAACTTTGTTTTAAATCAGATTTTATTATAATAATTTTTTTATTTTTTTGTACTTTTCTAGCTATTTTTTTCGCACTTTTTTTTTTTATTCTTGCCTGGATTTTTACTCAATTAGCGACTGTCAAATGAAGTTGTTTATTGAATTTTTTTGTTGTTCGAAATTTATTTATTAGAAACATATTTGATAAGCCTTTTGTTATTAATTAGCTTTTCATGCCCACATATTTTCGTTGCCTTTATGAGATTGACCACTTAATTGCATTGCTAAAATGTCATTGGCAGGCGAATCTCATTTGGTAATTATCACTAAAATGAAAATGACTCTTAAATCCAATAAAAAAAATATAAAATAAAATAAAATAAAAACGTGCAATTTTTAGTTTTGGATAATAATACAAATTGATGGTAAAACTGTAAACATTCTAATAAATACAATTAGACAGCACACACATTCAAATAGAGTTGGTCACATAAATTGACATTTAAAATGGTAATAATAATAATAAAAATAATAATAATAATGGTAAAAAGGATGGAGCAAAAAAGGAAAGAAAAAAAATAAAGAAAATTTGTTACAATATTCGCTAATTTAATTTTACTGTGTCACGTTTATTGAATTTACTTGTCCTTGTTTTTGTTGTTGTTGGTGGCACTATTATTTAATTCACACACACACACACACACACATGGTAATATTGGTCATTTCCATTGGGGCATACACACATTCATTCATTCATTTATTCATTCATTCATTCATTGTAATTGAATTGGATTTTACAGCAATGGAAAAAGGAAAAGCGGAACAAGCAAAGTTTGTGGACAGGCAGCGGCTATTTAGCAAAGGCAACAAACCAAAAAATACACACACACACACACACACACACACACACGGAGAAATTCAGGACAACTGTGTGTGTGTATGTGTGAGTTTTGCTTTTACTCTAATAATAATATGTAATAAAAATACCCACAATAATCCCCTGCAGCACAATATAATGACTTTTATTACCTTTATTACTATGACAACAACAACAACAACAACAACACCATTAGAACATAATGCATGTCGGATAACAACAGAAAGGAACCAAAATAAAAGAGAGCAAAAGAGAGAAGGAGAAACAAGCAACAGCATAGTAAATGGCATAAAGAAAAAGCGGCAACAACAAAAAAAAAAATAATAAAAATATATAACAACAAAAAATGGCAACTTGTAGCAACAAACATTGCTCTTTCTTTCTATCTAATTTTTTTTTTTTTTTTTGTATTTTTCTGCGACGTTGGAAAAAGCTCGTAAAAGCATAGAATTGAAATAAACATTATAAATACAAAACCATAAAATCTTTTACAAACACACACACAACACACACACTAAGCACCTCCGTGTGTGGCGCCGAAAAGTATGTGATGTGTGTAGCGACTAACTGGTTGTTAACCGAAGCTTTTACCCACAGCGATGATAACGGTGAGTTGAGCAGAGCCTAAGGGGGGCGATTGGGGGGGGGGGGGGGCAGACTTGTATGATTTATCTGAGAATAACAAACCGATTATTAGGCAAGCAAAAATAGAACTTCCACTTGACTAAATTTTGTATTGTATCGATAATAAATAAATGATACATATTTGAATTTAATGAGTTTACGTATGAAAGATTCGAATAATTTTAGATTTCTACCTATATACATAATGAAAGACTCTCTGATTCCATCTTAACATGGAAGAGTTTTTATCTACAATCTGCCTTGTTCTGGAATACGCGAGCTTTTGCGATTTGCGTTTTGCGTTTTCATTTAAAACGCGAGCTTTCATAAAGCTTTAAAATTGAATAATGAATGCTTAAAAAATGTCCACAAAGCTTTAAAATTTAATGATGAATGCTTAAAAAAATTGCAAAAGATGGAATATTAGAAGACATTTAATTATGGATTTTTTCAGTTGTTTATTTAATTAAAGATGGAACATTAGAAGACATTTAATTATAGATTTTTTTTAGTTGTTTATTTAATAAACAATTCTCACAGCAAAATCACAAAAAGTTGAGCTTGCGTTAACCCTAAAATAGCCATAAATTTTAAATGATCTTTTATTTTGGATTATTATTTGGATTGCTAATAAATTTAAATCTCAATTATTATAATACAATTTTTTATAATTGCTGCTATGAAATTTATATTATTTCTAAATTTATTTCGCTCTTTACACCTTTGGTCTATTAAAATGTATCGTGTGTATTATTTATCATTTGTTATTGCTATTTAATCAGCCAACTGGAAAGATCCTTTCCCTAATATTTTGGCCCCGAGTGTAGGTCATTTGTAACCCAAAACATCATCACTTTGCCAGGCTAAAAACAAAAAAAAAAAAAAAAAACACCAAGACCCATGAATCCACAGCAAGGACAAAAATAATGTGAACATAAACAGGAATTATTGCGAGCCAACGGCAAAATATACACAAACAAATAAAAGGAAATGAGAAAAGGGCATAAGAAAAACGAGGCCAACCAGAGAAAACTTAAAAATCTAAACAAGAATAAATAATAACAACAACAGCAGCAAAATATATTCTTAATAAAAATAAATAAAGCCAAGAAATTTATGTTTATGGACCGGGAAAAGGTTGCAAACAAATTTAGACACATTTGATTATATGTGAATTGTCAAAGACTCGAGAAATCTTTTCTTATAATTGTATGTATGTGTCTCTCTTTCTCTCACTCGATTTCTCTCTGGTTGGTTGGTTGTTTGTTTATTTTTCTACCTTACAATATATTTGCATGATAAGTAAAAATTTCCACATTGTTGCTGGTGAAATGAAAATAAAAATCATAGCATACCAACAGGCGAACTTTCTATGTGTGTGTGTGTCTGGGCAACGCATTAAGGCACTGGGCTAATGAAAAATTATTGCACAGTAGGTAAAAATGTAATCACCCAACAAAAAGAATACAAAAGTAAATAAAAATAAAAGACTCGACTCGACTCGAAAATCCCCATGAATATGGCAACCGGAAGAGCAGGCAGATGGCCTCCTTGGCATGTGGGTCCACCTGTGTGTGTGTGTGAGTGTATAAACAAGATTGAAATAAACAAAACAGACAAGACTAGTTATGTGCGACTGTTTGTTTGTCTGCATCACCAACGAACGAACCAACCAACCGACCAACTGACAATGTCTGCCATCTCATGGTATTTGAGTGTGTGTGTGTGTGTGTGTGTGTGTGTTAAAGTAAACACAAATAATCATCAGACAGTTAGTTTGTCTACTGCACGGATTTTATTTGTGTGCACTGTCAGTTTTGTTGCTGGCCATAATAAAATCAGTAAATGCGCTGGCAGAGAGTGCGAAATGTTTATTTAAATTGGCTTAGCACAAAAACAAAATAAAAAAAAAAAGTATCACCTACAAAAAACCAAGAGAGAAAAATTGCAATGATGACAACGACACACAAACGGAAATCCTTTTTCATTTTTACCCAAAAAACAAAAATAAATATTTCTATTTTTACATTTTTCTGTTTGTTAATAAAAACGAAAATATTTCAGACAATTGTCAACCAAGTTGGCAGCCCTTCAAAGTACAGTCTCCCAAGTAATCGAAGTTTCATCTAAGTCCAAATGATTATTGGGCCTACGCGGCCCTTCTAATTAGTTGCCTAACCACTTGTATTAAAATAGACGGAGCGGCAAACTTTAAGCATCTAAAATAAGCTCCTTGAACAAAGGCAAGTGGCAAGTGGCAAGAACAACAACCCAAAAACAAAACAAAAAAAAAATGGTGGCTGGCAAAAACATCAAAGTGAAAATTTAATTAAAAAGTGATAACTTGCTTTATCTTTTTTTTTTGGCCTTCCAGCCAGCAACTCAAGTCAGTTACCTTTTTTTTTTCATTGTTGTTGTTGTTTATAAAAAAAAAGAAAAATTTAATCAGCAATTCAGTGCCGACAAAGTCTCCCAGTTTATTCAAGTAAAATTATGAAAAAATTATTCGTACGTAAATAATTTGTTGAGATTAAAGTGCCAACGGTCAATTCATTAAATTAAATTATTAATTTCAAGTATATTTATGCAGTACTCACCATCCACCCTGGCGGGTCAATGTAAATCCAAATCTCGAGTCCCGATCCACGGAGACGCGTATTCCGACAATTCCCAGTCCCTGGGGCGTTATGACCTGGCCACGCATCACAGACACTCGACTGAGTACGGAATAGTTTTTTGTTGTTGTTGTTGTTGGTTTTTAAAAGAGAAAAATTCATTGTTAGCGACTTCATAGAATTTGCATTTGTTTGTTTGTTTTAAAATATATATTTCTTTGGCTTAAATAATACATTTATATAAATATAAATAGTCAAAAAAAAAAAATAAATATACAAGTAAATATATATAAGTATAAATAAATAAATAAATAAATACACATCGATTTGTATGAAATGTATGTGGTTTATGTAAATAAGTATAATAATTTTAAATATTTAAATATAAAATTCTGTACACATAGAAATTTATTTTGTTTGTCTTTTTTTTTTGACAAATAAAATATATCAAAGAAGAATTGTAAGAAATATTTGTGGTAAATGTATTTATTTTATTTTTTTTTTTTGTTTTGGAATATGAATAAGGAAATTGTTCTTGTTGTGTGTGTGTGTGTGTGGGCATTTAGAGTAAGAATTTGAATTGGCTGTGATGTGATTTAGAATGACAGCAAGGACGAGAAAGAGCAAGAATGAAATGTGATGAGATTTTGAGATGGAGTTGTAAATATTCTTTTTTGTTTTATTTTTGACTTCAAGTGTTTTCTTTATAAGAATAAGTTTTTTTTTTAGGGGAAATAAATGCACTGGGAATTTTGTCTCGAATTTTTGGTAATATCTTCATCATTTTGTTTTCTTACAATTGGAGTAAGAAAATTGTGCATTAAAAATCCAACAGTGTGAAAAATTATAAATGAATTATTTTAATTGTTGATTTAACTAACAATGCACTGCAAAACTCATGCATAAAAAAAGGAAACTATTACTATTTATTTATATAAGTTTGATCTATTGATAAAACTAATATTATTGGGGTTTTATTTAATTTTTTCAAAATTTTATGAATTTAATTGACTTTTGTACAGTATTTTTTTTGAAAGTATTTAATCAAATAAATAAAATGTAATAAAAAATTATGAATTATGGCTAGACTTTAAATTATTTGCATATATATTTATATTATCAAAGCGAAATTCAATTTAAGTTCATTTCTTTTTCATGTGATATTTTTCACAGCTGAAAGGCAAACAGAAATAAAAATTGCCAAATATATGTAAGTGAGTATTATTTACAACAAAAAAAAAAAAAAGGTTCATATACATATTAAAATATATTTTACATTTAATTTAATTTCAATTTATTGTAGGCAATCATTTCTATTTTTTTATTTGTTGAAAAAAACCTGAGACGAAACACGCTTCATATTTGTACCATTTTCGGCCTTCATTTCTTTTAATGAGAGAAGGTCCTAAAAAAATCTATGGCAACGCTGAACTTATCCATATGATACCAGGGGCCAGGGCCAAGTCACACAATATTGAAAAATACAAGGACAATCCATACAGCAGAAATAACAGAGAAAAAAAAGAAGGAAAAAATGCTCTCTCTTCAATTGAACGAACACAATGAACCAATATCCTGTTTCAAGTTTGCCAATTTATCATGAAAAATGGGAAATATGTTTCATACTTTCAGGTGCCTGGCAAAAGCGAGAAAGAGAAGGAATTGCAGTCAAGTGAAATGGGTGGAAAGTTGGGCTTCAAATTCTCTTTCAAAAAAAAAAGAAGAAGAAACCTTGAAATAAATGCACAGTGGCAAAGGATGAGCCAAAGGATGAGCCAAAGTAGACGATTTGGTTTGGCGCAATTGTTTGCACTAATTATTGCAGGACATTAGGTGACTGGCCCTGGCCTGCCTTGCGAAGGAAACTCTCAAACATTTTCAAGTGTTGCCATTTTCTGATGCAGTTGCCATGACTTTTCCCCACACACACACACACAGAAATCTATATAGCTATATAGTTGGAGTATTCGTACAATACATAAACATATAATGTACAATATTTGGGTCAGTTTTATGTGCTCTTCAAGAGCAACTCTCTCTCTCCCTCAGCTGAATTTTTACTATTGTTAAAAGAGGATGCGAGGGTTGATTGAAGGATACCGTACACATACAGTGACTTCTAATTGCAATTGACCAGCTGGTGAACCAATGCAGCCTTACGGTGCTCATTTACTATGTGGCACTTTTCCATCCTTTGCCTTATCCTTCTCTCTTCCTCTCTTCCTCTCTCTACGTTCATTTTTGCTGCTTCAATTCGATTCAATGAAGCAAAATTTTATTTGAAATCAAACCCAAAAGCAAATTGCATGTGTACAAATAAGTATTCGTTCGTTTGTTTGTTTGTTTGTTTGCTTGTTTGTGTATTCCAATTCATTCGAGTGGTGAGTGCCATTGATTTTTATTTCGCATTTGATTCGTTACGTTTCATTTATTATTTATTTGATTTGTTTTTACCGCAGCCAGGCCAAGATTTGGTCAAGAACTCACAACACTGCTCCAAGGCAGTGCAAGAAATTAAAGCGATTAACATTTCTTCAATTTCCTGTCTCTCTGCATTGTTATCCTTCAACTGGCGGCACTCAAAAAGGAGACGACGACGACAAGGACATAATAATGGCATTTAGCAATCAACATTTTTTTTATTCCTTTCTTTTTGTTGGTCATCATAAACCAGACGAAAAGCAATCTCTGAGCCGACCTGGCGACACAATCCAACTGATCCATTTTCATTTCAGGACAATGAAGTGAAAGCAATGCCACAAAATTTCTAATCTCATTCGAAAGAAGGCAAAGGAAAGCAGCTCTTGACTAATCGCCATTGTGGCAGCAACTAACCAGAATGGGGGGAAAGATGTGTCAAAAGTGCACTTCCATTATTAGCGCATTGTTCGAAATTGACAGAGAGAGACTGAGGCATAAAGGAAGTGCATTTAATTTCTTTTCTTTTTTTTTTTTTGAACTTTGAAGAATTGGGCGCCGGCCGGCCATTCATAAAGTGGTCCAATGTTGAGAATGCTCCTGGCGTTTGGCTTACCGCGACACACAAAGTGGCAATGGTGTCGTCTCCTTCGTCATCGTCATCGTCATCGTCGTCATGTCTCATCATAAAAATTGAGCACGACTTGGTTGACTTTTGTGCATACAAAAGGACACACAAACACACATACACTTAAGCCAACACCAAGCATAAAAAACGAAGAAGGATATAATTTTAATTTGGCTTTATTTTCATAAAAGACGTGGGCAAAAACAAAGCGGAATAGCAGCAAGGGTCAAGGGGGGGTAAAGTCCTGGCAACTGGTAACTGGTGAATAAAGAGCAGTTGGCAGTCTGTCTGTCCTGACTGTTTAGCTGCTTGGTTGTGCTTTATGTTCATTTAGCCTGAAACTGTTTCTGAAACATTTCTTGGCCTCAACGCTCGCCAGTTTTGTGCCACACTTTTTCTTTTACGCTTTTGTAACCACGATAAATGCGCTTTATAAACCCGACGAAAAAAATGAACAGAGTGTCAAAGAGAGACAGCAACGCAGCGAGAGAGAAAGAGAAAGGATATATGGAACAATGCAGTGAAAGAACGTTGATTCCTTCTCTGCATGCAGACACCTACACACACACACACACACACAGAGAAATGAGCTTCGTTGGGCTGCCTGATGAAATGTTTCCTGCACTTTTGCCTTTTTTTATTTACACCAATTCAAAAGAGGTTCCAAAGAAGAGAAGAAATGTGGTAGAAAAATGAGAAAAAATAAAATAAAAGACACAATGTCTGATACGCCTAGGATAATCGGACAAAACTTGTTTATTTGTGGTGAAAATTAACACGAAAACAAATTTAGATTATTTTGAAATTTTAAAAATTTCTGGGAATCAACAGGAAATGGAAATATTAAAAGGACTTAAACTAAAATATATTTGACAATTTTGAGAAGCTAGTTGGAAATTTATACTTCCTAAGATTGCACAAAATTAGGCTTTCTTATTTTAAATTATAGAGTCGAAAATTATTTAAAGAAATTGTTACCCAAAAACAAAATCGACATCAAAGATGTGAAACAAATTAAACTTAAAAAAATCATTTTTTTAAACCATTTCAGGGATTATGTTTTAATAATAATTACTGCAGATTGTTTATGCTAGAATATCTGGGAGTATATAAGAAAGTTGCTAATGAATGAAACCGATTAAAATAATGTTCCGGTTGCAGTTCTTCCAACGCTTTGGTTTCGGTTTTATTCCTGTTCTTATAAAGGTTTCAAATTTATGAAAAACTAGAAAGATTCCATTTATTTGAATTTAAATAATCTTTTTCTAATTGCCAATAAGAATAAAAATAGCTTTGACATGGATTTACGCTTTCAGTAAAATAATTATAATAATCGGTTTTATTTTTCGACTTGGAAATCTTTGAACTTTGAATAAAATGAAATAATTGGTTTTATTTTTCGACTTGGAAGTCTCTGAACTTTGAATGAGGTTTGCTAAACAGGCAACAATTTTAGATTCCGACATTTATTTAACCAATTCTTTCGATTTTGTCCACTGTGCAATATGGCAACATTTACGAAACGTTGCAAAAAAAAAGAAAAAAATGCATAATAAATAAATAGACGAGAGCCTGCCTGCCTGCCTGCCTGGTTGGTTGGAGGTTATTCTTTGGTGCATGGGGGCCAGGCCAATGCTTGTATAGAAAAGTTTGAATAGAATTTTTAAGTTTACCATTTACCCGTACACTCATACATACAAACTAACACGCCCTGTCCGCTAGGAGAAAGAGCAAAGAAAACCTTTAGTAGCGTGTAATTTGCACTTTGTAAATTTGCATAAAAGCTGTGCACCCACACTCGCATTGGTCCAAGATAGCGACGATATGTAAATGCCACATGCCACACCATGTGTCGTCGCTTTTGCTCGCATTCCCCTTTTGCCCCTCAAATCTAAATCCAAAGCTAAAGCCAAAGCCAAAGCTAAAGAAACATCAGTTGGCTCAGTTAGGTGAGATGAGATGAGAAACCCAATTGCCCCCAATGCATTTATATGTATATAGAATGTCATTCATTGGCTAGAGTATTTCCATATAGTTTGGTTTTTTATTTCACACCGTTCACAGATTAGCCCAGCAACTACTGACTGGCTGCCATCATCGTAATGTAAATGGTTCCAAGTACACATAAGAAGAGTCTCTATGGAAATGGCAGCTGCTGTTTCTAGTCCCCAGACTCTGTGTCCTTTAATTTTAAAGCACATTCAAATTGCAGGAAATTACATTCAATTATAGAAAAAAAAATAAAAAAAACCATCAAGTTTACAAAGAAAACAAGGGGAATTTTAATTACCCAAACGTTAAATGCAAAATAGTTGAATTTTCTAAACCAAGAAAGATTTTTATGATTTTAGTTTAAAATTTTAATATTCTTCATTCCAAAAGTCGTTGAAATTTTTCTGAAACTCCTTTTTCTGATTTTCTTTTTAAAGTTACATTTTCTGAGGTTCAAAAATAGTTGAAATAATTTATATTAAAATTTTCTTAGGTTCAAAAATAGAAATAATTTATTTTCGATAGAAACTATTTTTAAAAGTCTTAACAAAATTTCTTAGGGTCAGAAAAAGTTAAAAAATAGTTGAAATAATTTATTTTCGATAGAAAATATTTTTAAAGGTCTTGTCAAAATTTCTTAGGATCAGAAAAATTAAAAAAAAATATATTTTCGATAGAAAATATTTTTAAAAGTCTTAACAAAATTTCTTAGGATCAAAAATAGTTGAAATAATTTATTTTCGATAGAAAATATTTTTAAAGGTCTTAACAAAATTTCTTAGGATCAGAAAAAGTTAAAAAATAGTTGAAATAATTTATTTTCGATAGAAAATATTTTTAAAAGTCTTGTCAAAATTTCTTAGGGTCAGAAAAAGTTAAAAAATAGTTGAAATAATTTATTTTCGATAGAATATATTTTTAAAGGTCTTGTCAAAATTTCTTAGGATCAGAAAAATTAAAAAAAAATATATTTTCGATAGGAAATATTTTTAAAAGTCTTATCAAAATTTCTTAGGATCAAAAATAGTTGAAATAATTTATTGTCGACTGTTAATTGTAGGTTTTATATTGCCAGCGAAATATTTATGGAATTTTTTCAGTCTATAATAAGCATAAGTTTAAAATCTAAATTAAGTTTGAACAATGTTAAAGCTAATAATAAAAGGATTTTCCATTTTTTCCACAATTTCTCTTCCACAATGTAATTTTTTTTTTTGTGGCCTGGGCCGGAATAGTTGCACCTCAGGCCATTAAAAGTTTTTTATTTTTTTTTTTGCCAATGTCGAATTAGCGACACACTCACATACACATTATTGTTGTTGTAGTGCACATAAATATATCTAATCTCACATAAAAGTAATTACTTTCAGCTGCTGTTGCCGACATTGCCGGCTATCTGCTATCGAAAAATATGAAATTATATTGAGTGCCCAACACAAAATTCCCAACCCCAAGGCGCCATAACTATGGAAAACTATGACCTCTTCATGTTCTCTATATACATCTATATCTATATATATATATATATATGTATGTATATGTAAGTATGCTCATTGCCATTTGCTGCTTTTACTTGGTCTTCTATTATATATATATTTTTTATATATGCCATGTGCCTGCATTTTTTCGCTCTTTGCGTTTCGTGAGGTTCTTTTTATGCGACTGCAGCAAAAATTCCGCGAATTTTTTTATATTTTTTCCTTGGGCATTTCTATTGCCATTGCCATTGCCCAGTAGTATCTCCTTGTTACCTTCTGTCCAACGAAAAAAAGTAAAAAAAGACAGTCAATGTTGCCGTTTGCCTAGGCCAGGCCAGGCCAGGATAGGCGGCGGTAAGTTGTTGGTTTCTGGCTCCTGCTCCTGTCTGCCTGTCTGACTGACTGCCTGCCTGACTGCCTGCCTGCCTGATTGTGTGGAGTGTAACTTATACGGGTATTAATTTTGGTTTATGTGCAACTTGTACGTTGTAATTTTTGTGCTTTTTTTTACTTCACACTGACAACGGACAACGAAAATGTCCACCACGATGGCTGGCTTGCTGGTTGCCTCTATAACGACTACAACGAGTGACGATAAAAGCACCAACAACAGCCACAATGAAAATGGTGGCAACATCAGTAACAATGGCGACAGGAAGAACGCCCCAAAGTCATAGCCATAGCCATAGCCTAGGCAGCGATAAAAAACAACAGCAGCAACAACAACAACAAGCAAACCAACAAACAAACAAACACCTCCTCCACAACAATGTCAACGACGAGAACAATTTCCAGGTTGAGGATAAAATTGCGCTTTTTAATTTATATATGCATTTGTATTTATGTATATGCTACAAAATATCTTTTTATGTAGAAAAAAAACTCTCAAAATATATAGTCCCTGATCCCTGATAATCATCAAAGAATATTGCAGTAAAAACGTAGAAACTTTTCAAGTTTTTATAAAAAATTGGTTTTTTATTTGGTTTTTTCAAGAACAATTTTGAGACCCTGATCCCTGATAATCATCAAAGAATGCAGTAAAAATTGAAAATAGATGTAGAAACTTTTCAAGTTTAAGAAAAAATTGTTTCTTTGGATGGAATTTTAAGACCAACTACAAATAAATCAATTTGTTTGCGTTTTCAATAATTCTTTCAGAGTTATTCTGGTATTTGAATTATTACAGAAAGCTTTTTATTTTTCGCTGATAGTATATGATTTCCATAACAAGAAAATCCTATTTAAAAAATTTTCTATGCCACCAATTTCGAGATATGCAATTTTAAAATGTTTGGCAAAAATTGATTCTTTTTCATTTATTTCTTGGAAACTTACCATACGATTTAAAAAAAAAAGTCTTGAAAAATAGGTAGTTCTAGAAAGTCTTAAGATCAATCAGTAGTTAAAGAGTAATTTAAGATATCGTGTGTTTTTGGCCGAGACCGACGCAACTTTAAAAAATATTTAAGCATTTAAAGCGTACAGGTAAAAATTATTTTATTCGTTGTACATGAAGTTGACGCTTTTGTGAAGAAAATGTTATTAATCGTACTGAAAATTAAATTCCGAAATCGTTAAAATCTTGGTATAAAACTTTGCTTTAGTATTTATCAAAATATTGGTAAAAAATCATCTTATTGGTAATTGTTGTCTTGCAAGAAAACAAATAAATTTAATATTCAAAATTAGGTTTAAAGACTTTAAAATGACTTGAGTACATTTGTTAGTTGGCAAAAAAAAGGAAACCACTTAACGGATAACTAACCACACCAGAAAAGACAACACAAATCAACGTTTCCACTGACATGGAAATTGTTTAAAGTTAGTGTAGAGAGTCAGGGAGACAGAAACAGAACGATGACAATGTGGACGCGGATGTAGACTTGGACGCGTATGCGGACATTTCCTTGTGCGATTTACTTGGCTCTTGGCGTATTTCAGCAACAATTCAGGACACCCAAGACAACCCAGGCAGGCAGGCAGGCAGAAAGGCAGGCCAGACTTGAATTTAGAGCAACTCGCTCCAAAGTTGTCGGACGTTGTTGTTTGGGGGGGAAAAAAGTTAAACCAAAATGGAAGCCAAAACAGGAAGTAATCTATAGTCGCCGCCATTGTTTATTGTTTAATTTTTAGTCAACGTTATTGCTACTCTTATTGTAGTTGTTCGTCTCTTTTTTTTTCTTCAGTATTTTCTTCTATTGTTAACAATTTTTGCATTACTGTTGCAAGTAACGAATAATAAAGGAAAGAATGAAAGAGAGAAATATAAGCAAAACCTTAACGCCCATTGTTCGGCCGGCATCATAGCACCAGGACTGTGCACTTCATACCATTCCAAAGCAATCTTCAAGCCACTTGAGCACCACAATGGCAAAGCAAAAAAGGAGGTGAGCCCAGACAAAGACCAAGCGACAAGGACAACGCCAACACCAACGCCAAGAATAACTCCACTCGCTATGCATACTCGGAATGCAAATGCCAAAGACGTTGACGTTAAAGGCAAAGGCAGCCAAAGTCTCCGAGGGCCGTTTAGTTGTGCCAGGAGCAGGACGACAACGACACCAACATCACCTAGTTTCTCCATGTCTTATAATTGCATTGTGTCTTCTATGCTTCTATGCTATACTACAAAGATTTTGGTTATGCAGCACCTTCGTTTTAGGGTTATAAAGATTACGGTTCCTTATCGCGCTTATAAATACGATATATGCAAATGGATTGCAATATAATTAAGTCAAGTGGTTATTAACACAATTGGAGCACTTCAATTATAAAAAAAAATAATACCTTATGCTAAGAGTTAAGCTTATATCAATTTGATTCTTCAAGTGTAAAATGAAACCTTAAAATGTTCTAATTAATTTATATTTAGTATTAAGTTTATATCAATTGAATTCTTCAAGTGTAAAATGAAACCTTAAAATTCACAAAATTCAGCTTACATTTCAAATATCTTCAAATTAATTAATATTTAGTATTAAGTTTATATCAATTTGATTCTTCGCAAAATGGAGCTTAAATTTCAAATATCTTCAAATTAATTAATATTTAGTATTAAGCTTATATCAATTTGTTTCTTCAGATGTAAAATGAAATTTCAAAAATGTTCATAATAAAGACTTAAAAATTAACTTAATCTGATCAATCTGAAACTATTTTAAAATAAATTCAATAATACTTAATGACCCTTTTATTCCCCATTTATTCTGGTTTTTTTTTTTTTTGCATTTCAGCTCATATAGTTTAATTAAGAATTAATAATGCTTAAAATATGCATTGCATCTCATTTGGCGTGCTATTATTTTTGTAATTACCCTAAAAAACCATGAAAAATATCACATATTTTTTTATGCCTAATTAAATGAAACGAAAAAGTAAACTAAAAAGAGAAAAAAAAATATATATATTTAACAACAATAATGGAAAAGAGCAAGTGAACATAAAATAAAATGATGAAATAATTTGCATTCTGAATTGTTGTAAATTTACGTAAATTTGATAAATTTTTTTAAGTTTTTCTTTCTTTTTTTTTTTGTTTTTTTTTTGTTTAAAGCTCAGATTTGAGCATTAAATGATTGTGTGTGTGTGTGTGTGTATGTGTGTGTGTG
>JAWNPY010000093.1:0-56144 GCA_035078625.1 Scaptodrosophila scaptomyzoidea
CCTCTGACTACTTACACAACTAGGCATCTTAATATATATATATATATATATATATATAAATAATTATATCTACCATATCGCATATGGTAATTATAAGTCTACAAGTTTGAACAGCGAAATGTATTCAATTTGATTAAATAAATAATAAGTATTAAATAAGATAATTTTTTTTGTTGTTTTTTTTTTTTGCCTAGATTAGTCAAAAGTCAAAAAAGTGAAAATAGTTTTTAATGACGATTTTTTTTTCTTGTGTCCTAATATATAGATTAATTTAAGCTTTATAAAAAAAAAAAGAAAAAATAACCTTTGCTTCTTGTTGAGAACTGCCTTAGAGAGATTATTTATTTCAGAGAATCTGAGAAATCAGCTAGCAAAACCTATAACAAATAACAAGAAAAAATAAATAAGTAGTATTCTATATAAAAAAATAACGTAGAATGTGAGTGTGGGTGAGTTTAGTGTAGGCCACAAAAAACAAACAACAACAAAAAGATTAAACATTCACCCACCACAAAATGAAAAATCCTAAAAACTTGCATTGAAATTAAATGCTTGGCTTAGAAAGAGTTAGTAAGTAAAAATTGCCTAGTTTCAAAATGAGATCAATTAAAAATTATTTACACACAAACATGCAAATTATTTACAATTTTATTAATGTACATTTTAATTATAAATGTTTAAGCAAACATGCCAAAGTACCTGATAGTATTTAAGTTGAGTTTTAATTTACAAACAATATCAACATAACTTTCTTTCTCATTTTTTTATTTTTTTTTTTTATTTTTTGTAATTTTAAAATTAAAATTAAACCTACAAACGTAGGTATATATATTTTTAATTATATGTAGTACTTAAGTCGAAAAATGTATATTAAATGCATACACCATAAAATGATTCTTTTTGTTTTTTTTTTTTTTTCTTGAAGTTCTTTTCTTATTATTACAACTTTCAACTTAACGCGCGTGCCTCATTGCCAAGTTTGTCTTGAAAAAATCCAACAGTTTACTTACATTTCCGGTTACTTTTCACTCTCACTCTGAAATATTTTTTTTTCTTTTTTTTTTTTGGGAGGGAATCTCTGACTCGAATTTCTTTTGCCACGTTTCATAATACAATTTAAGTTTAGTTTGATTCCTTCTGTTTTTCTTGTTCTTATGTTTTTCGAGCTCTTTTTCAACTTTAGTTTTGATAAGTGTATCTATTTCTAAGTGTATAATGGTTAATATACCTGCATTTGTATATCCTAGTTGTAGTATGCAATTTTTTTTTTTTTTTTTTTGATCGTTTATATATATTTTGATATGTGAACATATATAGATACTAAATACATTTATATGCATAGAAAGAAATATCTATATGATTCTGAATACAAAAAAACGCAATTAAATAACTGAATAAAAAAAAAAAAAAAAAAATTTTCCTTTTTATTATTATTTATTGTAATTTTGCAAAATGTTTTGTTGTTTATTCAAATACACAACACTCACAAAATAAGAGAGAAAGAGAACAAAACAAATTGCATTAAGTTGCTAAATTTTTTAGCTGTCGATATTTTTAAATTTACAATTAAGAACAAATGTTTTATGTATACAAAATGCAAATTACAAAAAAAAAATTTTAAAAAAATGATAAGAAAAAATAAACATGCAAAAATTAAAAAAAAAAAAATTTAATATTGTTTTCTTAATTTCGGGCAAAAAAAAAAAACATCAAAGAGCCATGACACAGCCTGTCAACGGCAAAAAGCCAAAAATCAAACAAAACAAAAAAGCTAAATTAAAAAATAGAAAAAGTTAATTTCGGGGCGCCGAAGTTTACATACTTTTTTCAATTAGATTTCGGAAGCAGTTGGAGTTTTGTTCCAATTGGATTTGTACATAATCTAACTTGTACTAATTCCAATTGGTATTTTTCCAATAGTTTTTCAAAGTTATTTTTAAGGAATAACAGATTTTAGCATATATTTCAAGAACCCTTTCAATTACTGAAATTGCATTTTATCTTTTATTTAATATGCCGTTATATATACTTATAATTATGTAGGTCCTTTTTTTCTAGCTAAAAATAGCTGTTTTCCCGCTTATCTTACTACATTTGTTTTTTATTGTTTTTTCTGCGAAAAAATGATCGGATATGGCATATCAAACGAAAGGGAGTATTCAGACGAGTCGAAATGTGCAATTTATATTCCAGTATCTGAAGCGGTTCTCAAGATATATGATAAAAACAGTTGTGGCCCAAAAAAATCCTTACTGTACTAATATGGACAAATGACAAAGAAGAACGTTACAAATTTCGTGACAAAATGAATATAGTTTATTTTTGAAAAAAGTATAAAAACAAACAGGGCAAGTTATCGCTCTGAGTAATTTGTTATGTGTGTGTGTGTGTTTTTTAATTTATGACAGCCCCTGAGTAAAAGAACGGGGTTCACATACGTGTCCATTACAGCAGTCATCCAGTTGACAATACAAACAAACGGCACGGCACGGCACGCTAAACTCCACGACTACAAATACTGAATGAATGAAAGTAATGAGCAAAAGGGTTGCAGGCAATGCCAACATCAACCTCAACCCGAATCCAAGCCATGCCCAATTTAGTGCATTTGGACCAAGTGTTGCCCGTAGTTGGCCCATAAGCCGCAAGAAATTTTGTGGCTGTGGCAACAAAGTCACCCACAACGCACATCAAACTAAATTAGCTTTAGTTTTGGCATTGTTTGTGTCTCACTCTTGTTCCTAGTTAATTTAAGGGATTCAGCTATGAAACGAACTATTATACGAAATATAAATGGCATTTGTAGTTTAAGAATTTTACGATTCTAATTTCGAAATTCTATTTACAAGAAGGTAAGTATCTATACTTTTATATATTTTCAGTTCTGGGCTTATTTTAGACCGATTTATAGCAATCCATATGAAATATACAAAATATTTAGTAGGTTCTTTGAGAAGGCCGGCCATGAGATTGCTTAATGTTCTCTCCAAAAGGCGTGGTGTGTGGGTCATATTCAAGAATATTACGTTGAAATTCTTGAATTAATAAAATGTCTTCATTATTTAAATTGCACGCACGACCACAGGGCAAAAACCCACATGAACACATACACTCACACACACACACACATCCACTATCAGCTAAGTAAACATATCCCAACCCCTTCATGATGGCATCTGTGTGGTCGTGGGTGCTCTGAGTTAATTAGTAGCTGGGGAATTGTAAAATATTTTAATATTGTTTATTTGGGTAGAGTGCCCAACTATTGTGATTTCAAAGAGCCACCACAAACCACAACCATCTGGGAAGAAATGTTTTTGTGCTTACAATTCCTGTAGAGGGCGCTATTTGCCACTTGAAGATCGGTTAGATGGCGCTGTAAGGCAAACAGATAAATATCTGCCGATATAAATGAAAAAGCTCTTTAATAGAGGGCAATTAAAAGCTCACAAATTTATATCATTTTAATAAAATTAAATGCAATTTTCAGTACAATCAAAATTAAACGATCCAGTTGATTATTTGAGTCCTCCAGTAACTTCAATAGCCGCACCATTTACATATGAGGATTTGTCCGATGCCAGGAATGAAATTACCTCGGCAATTTCCTCAGGTTGTCCCAGACGCCCCAAGGGACAACGTTGAACCACCTGTTGCTTGATTTTATCTGGAACAACGGCCACCATGGGCGTATCAATATATCCGGGTAAAATGCAATTGACGCGTATGCCAAACTTTCCAAACTCCTTAGAGGCCACCTCTGTGAACGATATGACGCCAGCCTTTGTAGCCGCGTAATTGGCCTGACCAATATTATTCAGACGTGCCACGATGCTTGACATATTCACAATGCTGCCGCCTCCAGCCACTTGGTGTTCGATCATCGCCTTGGCAAAGTGTTGCGTCACCAAGAAAGTGCCCTTTAGATTCACACTATACACATCGTCATAGTCATGTTCGGGCATCTTTAGCAAGTAGCCATCACGGGTAATGCCAGCCGAATTGACCACAATGCTGGGTGCCTGCTGGAACTTGGCCAAGGCCGATGCTACGGCGTTCTGCACACTCTTGGCCGAGGAGACATCCACCTCGAGAGCGGCAGCCCGTTCAGTGCCCAGCTCATTGGCTGTTTCTTTGGCTGCCTCCAAATTACGATCGGCTGCAATGATTTTGGCCCCGTCACGTGCCAGCAGGCGACAAGTGGCTCGCCCAATACCAGAACCAGCACCTGATACAACACAAAAAAAACATTTCAGAGACCGTTGATAATGGGAAGAAGGTTTAAAGTTCATGCCGTAAATTACCTGTTACAAATGCAACCTTGCCTGCAAGTATTCCGCTAGCCATTTCCAAAAAATATTTCTAGTCCAATGGATTAAATGATAATTTACCCTAGAAAGATATCTTCTATATCTATTGGAATTGGCGAGGAACAAACAAAACACAACCTCACGCCACTCCAAAATCCGACAACTGTGCAGCTGTTGAGATAACACATGTTGCTTTAAACAGCTGATCGATTAAAGCTTATAAAGCTCCTTTATTATTATTACCCACCTACTATAATTTTTGTTTTTCTTTTTCTTCTCAACACAGAAAAATATCTTGGAAAACATACAAAATATTTAAGAAATCTAAAATCAAATAAGAAAAAATCTTTTAAGTGATATTAATAAATTATAAATTAGTTCTATGGCTATGCATTTATAATTATCAAATCCGCCCAAAGTTATGCAGCACTTTCTTAAAATGTAATAAATAATATTCTGGTTCCTATGATCAGCAAAGCTTTCTGATCCGCCTTTGGCTTAATTTGTTGTGGCCTGAAGGAATTATCATTGTTGGTCTCTTGACCGTTCAATTGTTTCTAATGGTAAGTGGGTCAAGTAATTGGCATTCGAATATGTTTGAAAAGATTTCGTTTATTAATTTGGTTGCAAAAAAAAAAAATTTTAAATTATCATAAATAAGTTAGAAAAAAAAAAAATTATTTAAGTTACAATAAATAAATTCATATTTGATCATATGGAAGAGTTTTGCATTTATGGCAGCTCATTTTGGCCAAATTGCGAACGGCTTAGGCAGAAAAGCGATTGCGCTTATTCTTGTTCTTCTTGTTCTTGTTCTTCCTGTTCTTGTTGCCGGCGACACGTCGACGGTTTTTGTTACCACGCTTAACCACACGGCGCCTGTTGGGGCGATTGCTTGCATTGAGCATCACCTTCTGGCCCTTCTTGAAGTAGCGACGATAACGGGGAGGGACACGCACACTGATCACCTGACCGCGACGGGCTCCCTTGCGGCGCAAGCTAACGCGATTTGGCTGGGTGGCCTTGCTTTCGGTATTGCCGGCAGTACCCTCAATTTCCTGATCTGTGACAACCTCATATTCCTCAGCACCGGCAGCCAAAGCCGCCTGCAAGGCCTGCTCATCGACTAGCTCAGCCTGCCCGCCTGCCATATTGACCTCACCATCGTCCTGCTCTTCGTTCTGTTCATCATTATATTGACGGGATGTAGGCGATGTGGGTGATGTAGGCGATGTGGGTGATGTAGGCGATGTCGGCGATGTTGTTATTGTGCCTGTGGCTGTGGGTACTGTGCCCGTTGAGGTTACTGTCGTGGGAGAATTTGTGCCTGCTCCGGTTATAATAATGGGTATCACGGGTTGAGTGCTGCTGCTGCCAAACATATTCTTGAACAAGAGGAACTTGCGAAGGAACAGACGACCGCTGGAGGCGTCTTTGTTGCCAGCTGCGCTGCTGCTAGAGCCAGCAGCGGCGCCCTCAGCATGCAGCTTCTCTGCGTTTACGTTTTCATCGAGGACCTCATCGAGATCAGCATCGTTGGCACGAAATTTGGCAATGGCAGGCTCATTAAAATGGACACCACGGCGACCTTAAGAAATGGATGAGTTTAAATATATATATAAATACATTGGGATTCGAAATTTGTAGGTGATTAAAGCGACTGAGATTTACCTTTTACTGGAACAGATTTATCGGCCTGGACGGCGCACAGCAGAATGGCCAAAAGGACCAAGGCGCAAATTTTCAATTGCATGTTTTGTTTTTGGTCTTGTCGAAACTACTCAAAATTGGAGAGAACTTTTCAATTAACCTTGGCAATTGGTGTGCTCACACTGATCGGTAATCAATGTTTGATACATTATCCCCCAAATTGAAAGCCTTTTATACCCGCGTACTTGCCAAAGATCACAACTACCATGACATGACAGCGACTGACAGAAGCGCCTCTCCAATAGCAGAAGTAATGCAAATACCTTTGTTTTTTTTCGTTTTTTTTTTTCGTTTTTCACCCGCAACGGTAAAAAGGTACTCATACCTTTCTTCTTGTTGTTGTTTATGTATATTAAACATCATAAAATAGGCATACGTTGAAGGTGGCACATACAGTCAAGAATTCAAGCATTTGTATATTGATCAATTCAATTGAATTCAATTTCTTAGGGGCTCAAAATATTTGCCTTTAAACCAAAAAAAAAAAACAAAAAAAGAAAAAGAAAAAGAAAAGAAAAAAGTAAAAACGCTTGCAGCTATTTAAGCGTCAACTTCTCCATCGTCATCGTCGTCATTATTGTCGTTGGTATTACCATTGCCATTGCCATTGCCATTGCGATTGCCATTAGCATTGCCCTTGTGTTGCTGTTATTCTCGTTTTGGGTTCTGCTTATCATTCAAGCATCCAACCATATTTAGCCAAGTACCACAGACTGATCAAAGACGCCTGAAATGTTGTCTGAAAAGTGAAAACCCTTAGTAACTTACAAATACCAAATACCAAATACCAAATACCATACTAGCCATTGAGATTGTAATAGATTTCAACTGATTTCAGTTTCGAACTTTACTTTCGAGCTTTCAAATTTTTGAGCTTCGCTTGTAATCCTAGAATTGATTAACTATCCTAATTACTTAATATAATTTAACATTTTTTCACAGCACCTGCAACATATTTGAGATACATTTTTTGTTGAAAAAATAGGTAGTTATTTAAGAAATTCATTTTAAAAGGCACTCTATAAAAAACAAAAAAAAAAATTTCAAGCGTTTCAACTCAATTTTGCAGACAAATAAAAACATAATTATAAATGTTGCTTGCTAAATTCATATATATTTATTTGTTTGTGTTTTTTTTTTTTTGTTTTTGTTTTTTAATATAAATTATTCATAATTGGAAATTGTCAATCGATCGGTTCAGATAGTAAGCCAAATGTCTCAAGTCTTCAGTTGCGTCTCCTGTTGCGGCGTCTTTGGCGGCGGTTGCGTTGGTTGAGGCGACGGATGATGTTGCGTCTGCGGTGGCGATTGCGGCGGCGATTGCGGCGACTACGTCGCATTGCCCTGCGGCTACGACGACGGGAAACTTTCCTGCGTCTCGAACGATTAGTTTTTCTCACACGACTGGCTTCTATTTGACGCATACGCCAACTGGATAGACGGCGCTCATAGTCGACTCGCTTGCGAAGGCTACTGTTCTGTTTGCGCAAACTGTTTACTTGGCGACGGGCATCCTCAAGTTCCTTATTTGTGGCACCAGCACGAGGAGCTTCTTCCTTGTTCTCAGCAGCAGATAAGTGCAATTGAATTTGGGTTGGTCGAGCAGGGTGATCTTCAACTTCATTGTCATCATCGTCTTCATCCGAATCGACATCGAAATCAAAGTGATCATCATCTTCATCGTTGTTACTATCTGCGCTATAGTCGTATTTGTTATTAGTAGCTTTGTGCGAATCATCCTCATTGTCTTCGAAATCGTCGTCAGATGCACGTCGAGCTATTTCTGCTGGTAATGGTGGTGGTGGATCTGCAAAAAGCCTAGTGGCACCTCCAGTTGGTGGTGGAGGTGGTGGTGGTGGAGGTGGTGGTGGTGGTGTAGGAGTAGTTGGAGCAATTGCATCTGGAGGTGGAGGAGGCATTGGGCATTTCTTAGCCATTATGCTGGTCCAAGTGCGGCCCTCATCACTCGATTGTGTTGGCCGCTTAAAGAGACGATAACGATGCGAATCGGTTTGATCATCATCAAGTGGCCGAACTATGATTAAAAAATAGAATAAATGGATGAAATGTTGAAAGGAACTCATTGGCTTAATTGTTAGCTTACCAGCGGCCTGAGTAACGGCAGCTGCCGCCAAGAGCAGCACCAAAGTATAACCAAAGGACTGCATAATTAAAGCGGCTCTCTTTCTCTCTTGTGATATATATGTATCTCTCTTTCAAGATACTGAATGGATCTTTAGACCTGCGACTTGAAATATCCTTGAAATACTTCAAGATGATCAATATGCCAATGCTGTTGCTTTGGCTCTGAGAAGATCGCTGTTGAACTGTGCCTTTGCTAACAATCAGGCAACATTATATACCCATCGGGTCACTCCAGTTCTTAGGGTTTAATACCGCTGTCAACGCTATCAATGAGATAACCATGAATCCAACAACAAATTCAATGGCAACAATGGCGACTAGTCGCTGCTACTTTGCTAATATTCCTCATTATGAATGGATTTTGCTCGATTTTGCAAATTTTTTTCTGTTTCTATTTCTAATTTTTTTTTTTTTTTTTTGCGCATAAATTTGCACGACTTTTTTATACTTTTTGAGTTCTTTGAATTAGTATCAGCATCCATAAACGATATATTTGTATGTATTTGTTATTTGTTTTGCCTTTTTTTGTATGAACTAGATTGACCCGAAAAGCACGATAAAGTTTGTATCTATCTCTTGACATAAATTAATTAGGTATGACCTACGAAATGATTAAGGAATAATTGTGTACCTAACAATTTTTTTTCAAATGCTTCTGAAATCCATATTAAGTGATAATTATTTTGAGCCTAGAATTTTACATTGAAGTGAATTCGATTTGATGAATACTTGCTATATAATCAAAGTTTTGAAAACACTAATAAATTTTGTTATTCATAAATAATCATTGCATTTTATTTGTTTTGTTTTTGTATGTGTTTTTTTTTTTGCTTTTTTGTTTTTCGATTTTTGTATAGATTGTTAAAGTTCGATTTTGATTCCTTAGCTGGCTGGCATCTGTTATGATTCAACATTAGACACGGACACGAATAGTACGCCTCCTGTTGCGAGGTCCCTGGCGGAAACGTTGCATCAAGCGGATATTGCGGCGACGGGTCTGCTTGTTGAGGCGGCGTTGATTTTGCTTGCGTTGACGACGACGCTGCTCCTGACGTTTACGCTGCATACGGCGACGTTGGGCATTCCTCTTCTGGATGCGACGACGACGTTGCATTTGCCGGCGACGTTGCTGTTGGCGCCTCAGGCGCTGGACATTCTGACGGCGACGATTGGCGCGAGTGGCACGTGCTGCCGAGGCAGCCAAGGCGTCATATGCGGAATCATCATCGTCATTGTGACCATTTTCAAATCCGGCCAATTCATGGGCATCGGCATCATGATCCTCATCATCGATAACATTAACGGCATAGATTGAGTTATCCTCATCATCGTCATTCTCTTCATTGTCATATGAACGAGCAGTTCCTGTTCCGGTTCCTGTTCCCGTTCCTGTTCCTGTTCCTGTTGGTGCTGTTGGTGTTGTCGTTGTTGTTCCTGTCGATGTTGTGGGTGATGTGGGTGATGTGGGCGTAATTGTCGTAGTTGTCGGCGAAACAGTTGTAGTTGTGGTTGAACCCTTCAGACTGTTGATCAAATCTGTCAGCTGAGTGCCACTGAGACGACCCTGGGCAGCTGCTTGACGTCCAAACAGCTGATAGTTTTGGCCACTTTTACTCTTCTGCTGTGGCTTGGCTATCAAATGCAATCAAATGGAATTATATTTCATTGAGTGGGGGAATTTTGAAGTTCACTTACCGCTTGCCTCCAAAGCTATGGCTGCCACACAGGCCACAATAAATAATCCTTTAAGCATATACATTTCCAGCCTTTTTTTTTGTTTTTTTGTTTTGTGTTAGAATCCCTGTGAGTGTATCTGTTTGTCTTTTCCTATCTTGTAACTCTGCAGTGACCGATGCCTGCTTGACTGACTTACAACGCTGCCATCGACCATATTTATATGTTGCCATCTTACAAGCTTACATTGATGGCCCGAATTCGGTTCAACTAACTAATTAGTAGGCCTCTAAGAATTTGCTAAAAAGCAACAATACCTACAAAAAAACAAAAAAAAACCAGCAACACAAAATTACAACAAGAATACCAACTTACTTACAGGCCTAAAGGTTAGGGCCAACATCAATTCGGTTACATGGAAATGAAAGAAAGCCAGAAAGTCTGAAGAAAGGCAAAGGCCAAAATAACAAGAAGAATTCTTCGTTGGCGTTGTAAAACGCTTTGCATAATCCCATAAATAATCAAGCGACGTTGACCCGACGCGACAGCCTCACAACCTTAGCGACCGTTGATAATTTGCATAGCAGCGATCCGATCCAATCGACCGCCGATCGATCTATTAACATTAGCATATTTATGACTTTGGTAGATTGTGTGCATGTGTGGATGTGTGTGAGGAAGAGAGCTAAAAATTTGCGCTGCTTATTCTGTAACCACCTAAGGGCGAAAGTGGACAAAAAGTCA
The DNA here is from genome assembly GCA_035078625.1 of Scaptodrosophila scaptomyzoidea. Classification (NCBI taxonomy): domain Eukaryota; kingdom Metazoa; phylum Arthropoda; class Insecta; order Diptera; family Drosophilidae; genus Scaptodrosophila; species Scaptodrosophila scaptomyzoidea. The sequence continues at coordinate 10,584 of JAWNPY010000093.1, forward strand.
ATGAACTGCAAAATAAAACTAAACATACACATGTATGTATATAATTGTAGAATTTTCTCTTGCTTTAGCAACAATTAAGAAATTATTAACTACCTAGAACTTTACTAATCACCAGATTCAAATATTTTCGAAAAATCAAAAAAAAAAAAAATAAAGTTTTGAAATAATGCAATATTTATTGGTAGTTTATCAAATTGGTATGAAATCATTTTTCCTGGTTTGCGGGTTCAATTGGCGAGTAATACAAATCCTTTAAACGCGAATAACTCGTCTATTGCCACGACGACGTCTCAATATATTTCGGATACGACGACGCTGATTGTTTCGTTGGCGCCTATTTTGACGCTTATTGTTCCGGCGACGACGTTGATTGTTACGACGATTACGTAAACGCATGCGACGATTCCTGTTGCGTATGCGTTGGCGACGTTGACGCAACTTGTTGCGACGTCGATTTTCCTCTTGGATGCGCTTAATTCGCTGCGCATTGCGACGCTGAATGCGACGCTGGCGACGCAGCATTTGACGTAAACGCTGATTATGCTCCTCCTGGATGCGCTGAATGCGTCGACGATTGCGTTGATCAAGTTGATATTGACGCCACTGCTTCTCAGTGGGACGGCCCACCGTGGCAGTTGAACCCTGCTGGCTGCCAATTAAGCCACTTTGACCCTTGCTCGGTGCCATCAAATACTCATCTTCGGCGTCTTCATCATCTACATCACTGGCCTCATCATCGTCATCATCGCCATCATTCTCATCGGATATGGCCGAGACTACTTGGCTATCGTTTGACTTGTCGTCACCGTCGTCATTGTCCTCATAGTGCTTATAGTCCCGACCATGGAAACTCATGCCCTCATTTTCCAGATCATCATGATCATCATGATTATCATCATCATCATCATCCTCATTGTCGTCGTCGCCATTATTGCCATCATAATCGTAGGAACGTCGAGTTGCTGTGGTAGTTGGCGAGGTTGGTGAGGTGGTTGTTCCAGTGCTAGTTGTGGTTGGCGATGTACTGGTTGGAGTTGTCACAGTGGTAAGCGCCTCCGCATTTGACTGGGTATTGTTCTTCATAAATTTGTTCATAATGGCCGTGGTGAAACGACCCTCGGCCAGCACATGCTCATCCCGGCCCACCGACTCCTCTGGCATATATCTGACATTCTTGAATCGCTTCAAAACAACGGCATTGCGACGAGAAGAGCGATCACCTGAAATTGATGCAGGTTAATAATTGGCTTTATTTTGGGTTGGCTAGAAGATTCTTACCAGCCACCAGGGCAGATGGCAGGACCAGGATGCATAGCATCAACGCCAGGCTCAGTTGAAAAACGCCACGCATTTTAAATGCAAACAAACAAACAAACAGAATAAATGAATTTCAGAAAGTCCTTGAAGTGAAAGGAAGGAAGGAATGAAGGCTGGACGAGTTGACTGAGCTTCTATTCGCCTCTGACTGACAGTTGATGGCCATGCATGCACATTTTATAGCCGACGCATAAATTTTTGGTCAGGATGAATCAGATTTGGCTTTTGATCGCTTGATGGATTGCTGCCTCCATTGATGGGTTCAAATGGCTCAACGGTCTGGTCTGACCTCTGTCCTACCTACTCTTACCACATATACCACATAGAACATTTCATTTCATTCAGTTATCTAATTAAACTCTTGATTGCCCCAGGCTGAGCAGACCATTATTGTTTCTGTTGTGATATTGGCAGTTGGCGAATTTTATGCTAATTTTGTTTGCAAATTCTATGGGGTCAAAATTTTGACGAATTTGCCATGATTGGTTGAGTAGTTATTAAGTTGCCAATTCCACTATCGTTGACCCCCAGCATCATTCTAGCTTTGAGTTTGCTTGCTGATTTGCCATTTCCCACTGATCCCATGATTAATTAGCCAATCCATACTGACTATCTTAAAGAACTCCTCCCAATTGTTTGGCAACATTTTTCCATGACTAAAAATATAAAAATTTATTTTGAACTCAACTATTGAATTTTAGTTGCCACACAGCATTCGAGGTGATTACATCGAATTACTGATTTGCCATAATTTTTAAAATATTTGCAAAGTCGTTTTTGTCTTTAATCTTACACCTAACAAATATAAATTTATTTACCTACCTAAAAAACCTATCTATATAAATTTGGTTTGAAGAAATCAAATTGCAGTTATTTCCTAATAAAATAATTGATCTGTAGTCTGAAACCGAATCTCAATTTTGAAAAAGGTGAAACAAATAAAAACTAAAAAAGCAGATCAGGCCATTTTCGATTCCGCTATGTTTACGCTTGGAATAAAACTAGAAGCTTGAAATTTAAGTTATTTAACAAAGTGGACATGGTTTTTTCCCCATATATTTCAAATTTCATTTCGGTTCATCATATTAGTTAGAAACGAAAAAAGATATGGACAACATTTAAATTAGGTTTTAAAGAATAAAAAATATACTTTTAAATAGCACCATGAAAATTAAAGAGAAAAATTTATTTGCCCCGTAATATCCACTCGAAAATAGCTTTTGAATTAGGATAACCTACTCGCAAACCTAGGAGCAATTCTGACTTCAGATTTAGAATCAGCGCACTGAAATGGGTTTATTTTAAATGATATACTAATCGACTTGGTATTATATGGATACCAAAACTTTTTACGACAGAAAAACTGGTTAATTTAAATTCATAGCCAAAAACTAAATCAAAATTTTTTATTTATTATTATTATTATTATACAGAAGTTTGATTAAAGTTAACTTATAATCTAACTTAAAAAAATAATAGCATGGCGATGGAAGCCTTCAGCTATCAAAATTTTTTAACTTTTTCTTATTTCTCTTTTTATGTATACAAAAAAAACATTTAAAACATTTTGCTTACAGCTAAATGTTGCTGTTAATGTATAATTAACAATGTTTGTTTTACTTAAGATTCAACGGTTTTGGTTGATAAATTCTTGAACTAAAAAATCAATAATATTTTTTAAAATAAATACAATATATCTAATCCTTTGGCAAGTTATCATTGATATTGAATTTTGAGCAAGTGATCGGTTGCTGGCCCAAAAGATTTAGGTCAAACGCAAACACTGACCAATTGATGAGTCTACGAATTACTCAAATTGAATACAATGAAAGTTGAATAGATCGCTGGAAGGCATCCAAATTGATTAATGAGGCAACGCATAAATTTAGGCCAAACCAAACCAAATCGAATTAAAGCCGAGGAAAGAATAGAAGAAAAATAAGAAATCAATTGAATTATTATTTTCATATCACATTTATTTTCGATTCGTAGCCATTTGCGTATTTTCATGTCCTGTGTCTTAACTATGGTTTAATACTATAGAAATTGGCGCAAAATTGAAATTGCCGCCTGAAATTAGCCCTGCAACACAATGGGTCGCCCATTGGCGGCGCCTACACGACGGCGACGGGAGTTGTTGCCACGGCGACGGCGTCTATTGGCCGGACGGACGACACGGACATTGCGGCGTCTGTTGTTGTTGCCACGACGACGACGACGGCGCTGTGGGCCGCGACGACGGCGACGCACATTGCGGCGACCGCCCTTGCGGCGGCGTCGCACAATCACTCGATTGGCACGCTCCTCCTCGACAGCCTCATCGCTGGCAGAGCGCTCCATTAGGGCCACCACACTGCCATCGGGAATGGCATCGAGGGCGGCACGGGGCACCAGCAGAGCCGACTTGCCAGTCTTCTCATCGATGACGCTTTGGCCCTCGATTTCAATGATGCCATCGGGCACCATGATGGCGCCAGCCTGATCGCGTGGCACCATCATCTGGGTGGGCTTGGCTGTCTTAAGAATCTGTTGCACCTGTTGCACCTGCTGCTTGGCAGCCTGGCCAGGAGTTGGGGCAACCGAGCTGCGGCCATTGGCCAGACGAGCTGAAGGCTTGGCCAACACAACGGCCACATCGTCATCATTGTCATTGTCATTGTCATCGTCATGTTCGAGACTGTCGTCGAGGAAGTCATCATTGTCCTGATTGATGCGGCCAGGATTCAGGATGACAACTTGGCCATTGCGGGCAAAGGCCAAAGGAGCAGTATTACGTTTGCGATTTCCCATATCGGCAACTCCATCAAGATCATCGTCTTCATCATCGTCTTGAATATCATCATCATCATCATCATTGTCGAAATCTTTGTCGTTTAGCATATTGTGGCCATTACCAGCAGCATCATCGTCATCATCATCATCGTCATTGTGATCATCATCGTCTTGCTCAACAATCTCAAAGCCATGGACCACAGCGCCAGCATTGGCTCGTCCACGTGGCACGCTCAGGAACAGAAAAGGATGCTGGAGAGCTGCCACGCCCTGTGGCTGCTGCTGCAATTGTTGCAGACGTGGACGTGGATCTAAATATGAAAGAAAGGAAATCAGCAATTTGACCCAATTGGATGTAATGACAATTTATTACCGGCCAAGGCCAAAGCCAAAATGCAACTGAGCACAAGTAAAGCGCTCAAGCGAGTCATTTCAATGATACTGATACTGATCCTGTAATAAGACTCTAATTCTAATTGCTATTTTTCTATTTGTTTATTTATTTATTTGTTGTGGTCCTAATTGTAAGCAAAGTTCGGCCAAACTGTACGGCTCACCCGCCGGTTCTAGGTTTTTATGCAAAAAATTCTAAAGCCCCAAAGTTCTAGCAACGCCAGCAGCAGCAGCAGAGACACACACACAAATACACAAATACACAGACAATCAGAGATTTAGAATTTCGGGCTTTGACATAATTACGACTGCTTGGCCAATAGAAAATTTTCAAGTGGCGAAATTTTCGTTTTGTATTTGGCATCAAAAAGATAAAAAGAGAGACAGAGAGAAAGTTCACTGACCTACAGGAACAAAAGCCAAAAATCAACGCCTCAAATAGAAATAAACAACAACAGCAGCAGCAGCAGCAGCCGCAGCACTAACAAGTCTAACAATAATCAAATAGAATTGGCCTAGAGGCTATTAACGATTTGCCAAATACAATAAAAATAATAATAATAATATCCAAGTGACCCCAAAGGGCTTATAGGAATATTTATTTACCCACGCATCTTATCCCAAAACGAATTGCTCAATTTCTGCTCCCATCTCTCCCTCTCTGATGTCTCAGTGCCCGCATCACTCATCACTTTCAACCTATGCGTGTAATGACAAAACAATCAGAGGCACGCAGGTTAGCCAACCGACTGTGTCATCACCATTACCAAGTCAAGCGGCAAGCGACGCATGCGAACTGCTCAAGCCTCGGCGCAGGCGCCCAGTCATATACGCCTCGGATCGACCAACTTGAAAGCGGCGACAGCGGCGACCGCAACAATACTAACACCAACAATGAAAACGACAGCGACAACGGCAACAAAGCTCTTTTCATATTCGCTTAATTTCGTGACTTGAGACTCTTTGATTTGTCCGCAGTCCAAGTCTCCAAGAATCTTTTCAAGGCATTGTCTCTAGCCTTTGAAGAAAGAGGGAAAACTACGAATTTAAAGACTTGAGTAGAATAGAAAACCAAAAATAAAATACAAAAAAATAAATCCATCATTTTGTTAAGAGAGCGAAGCGATGATTATATTTTTTTTGTACATTGAAATCTTGTTCAATGTTTGCCATAGATAGAAACGAGACCAAGACCAATCAGCCAGACATTGTGTAAAGTGCTAAATTTGAACTTGTTTCTCGTTAATTGCTTATTCTGATTGGCAAGGAAATAGTCAGTCAGGTGAATTTTGTCTAGACAAAATAACACATATTCTAAATTGCATTTAAACGTGGGTTTTATTTAATTTGTGGGGACTCAATCAATAGTAGACAAGTCTTTAAGAAAACTATGTATGAAATTTTAAAATATTTGAATTCAATACCTAGTAAATTTATTGAGAGGGATAAAAACAATAAAAACCTGTATCTATCATAATCAAAAATAAACTTATACTTCACATACATTTTTCATTTAGTTGTTATGTAGTTTCTTAAAAAAAAATATGAGTGGTTAAATATTGGCCAAATTAAACATCAACACATAAGAAGAATCTGAGGGCATAAAAAAGTCTGAGGACAAATATTTTTAGCCAGCTTTGGTAAGAGTTATTTGAATTTTAAAATCATAGTTTCTCGAGCTCCAACTCAATTTTTCTAAAGGATTTCGGACTTCCAAATCTGATATGCTAACCTAAATATTCAAAAATGCACTTGTTAAGGGCTATATTCAATTTTTTACAAGAAATCTTGTAACAAGAAATAAAATTATAAAACTTATCCTTTAAAACCTTATTTATTTTATTTTGACCATATATTTGTTTATCCCGGAGATATTGTTGAATGAAAGTTATTACTTTCTAACCTCATTGTTTAGATAAGAAAAATCAGGAAAAATGAGGTTTTAAGGGAAAATATAGGTATTTCAAAATACAAAAACTATACTGAGAAACAAATTTATTTCGCAGTAATATCGTTTTGTGGGCTAGATTAGATTTTAGGTTATAGATTCTCGAAGGTGTACGATGATGGAGCATATTTGACTGTAGAGCATTTTTATACCCTGTACCGAAGGAAAAAGGCTATTATAGCTTTTGGAAATGTATGTAACGCACAGAAGGATGCATTTTCGACCCTATAAAGTATATATATTCTTGATCAGCATCAATAGCCGAGTCGATATAGCCATGTCTGTCTATCCGTCTGTCCGTCTGTCCGTCTGTCCGTCTGTGTAAGTTCGTGGATCTCAGAGACCGTAAGAGCGAGAGAGCCCAAATTTGTTGGTATATGCTCGGTATATCTGCACGCAGATCAAGTTTATGTTTTGTTTTCCCAACCACAATTCGAGGAAACAAAAATCTTCCACAATTATAAAGCGATTTCAGTCAAATTAAAAAATAGGTGCTGACTAGCATTTTTAATCAGCATACCGAATTTGGAAACGATCGGATAACAAGTGTAGAAGTTATAGCTGAAAACATTTGCCCTGTGTTTGTTGCCCATGCCTGTGTTGAGGCACTTACAGGCACACGTAGTTTAAATAATTTCAAGCTATATAAAAGCATTTGTTATTATTTTTAATCGCTCGAAAAAACTCGGCTGCGGCTTTTCTGATAATTTGACTTAGAATCAACGAACAGAAATCCTTTAGAAAAATTGTGCTTGAGTTTATGGGATTTTTTTTTAACTACTGCTTTTTTTCTTGAAAGATAAAACGAATGTAAAGTTCTTCAATTAAATCTCAAAGCAAAGATTTCTGTAATTAACCATTGATAGCTTCCGTTTATTTAGTAGCTAGAAAATAATTAAATTTTAATTTTTCAAATGAACATTATCTATTAGAACGTATTTTATTTTGATTTCCATAATACTTATTAACATTAAAGATTTACAGAAAGCAGAATGCATAAGTCCAATGCCCTCCTTCAATTCCAGATCAAGTTGGAGCGTTCTTTGAGGATTAAATTATTTTGTTTATTGTTTTTTAGCTGGGCAGCATAATATTAAGTCAAGGCAAAACATTCTTGAAATAGAAAATAATCAAATCTCGATTTGATCTTGGCTGAAATGTAATAGAATTTGATTTGGCAAGATCATGGCTGAGGTTACCCAATAAAAAAACACAGTAATTGTAATATTTTTTAAATTATTAATTATTTATTTATTTATGGTATACCTACTCAAAATTCAGTTAATCAATTTAAATAAAAGAAATTTCTTTGCATGGCAACAGCGAAAGAAGTTTCAGGTTGAATTTCTAGGCTGCAAAAAAAAAATCAAATAAATATCTACAAAATACCCTCAAACTATATTAGCATAGGAATGTGAGAAGCCGGTAAATTAAAAAGAAAATAAAAAAAAAATATGTCAAATGGCAAGTCGCAAAGTATCAGGTCAAAAGACAAAAAGAAAAAAAATCAAACGTTCAAATTGATATGCAAAAAATTTCGCAAGAAAATTAATAATACCACGGGTGGGATTCGATGCTGATAATGAAGCCAATTTTAGGTAGATATGTTTTTTTCTAATTTTAATTTATGTGGCAGAGAGAAATCAGCTTGGAAAGTTGAAAGTTCATTGCACCAAATTGGCCATAACGAATCGTGGGGAGTTTTTGATTCGTCGTTTTCATATTTATTTGTTTTTAGATATTTTTGCATACCGCCTAAAGATAATACGAATTAATTATCGAATTGCCCTCTGTTTGGCTGGACAAACTAATTTGTTTTACAAATCTGCCTAATCTCAATGAAAAAGAATTTTGCGTGGAACTATGAAATTTATCAAATATGAATTTCTTTCAATACAAAAAAAAAAACATACTAAGTTTGTTTTTTTTCTCTCCATTGGTCGGCTGTTTTTTGTTGGTTTTTTTCTAGATTTCTTTTTTGGCAATGACCGCAGCAAACACTTGCCAGGGAACCACTTAAATGACCATTCACCCCATTGGAAGACAACGTGCTGAATAATTAATTGTGAACTCATTTGAACCGGGCAAGAAGACCGAGCGGGATTGATCTCAACTCTGGACCAAAAGCACAAAAATATTTCAGCCAAGCATCTATCCAATTATGCCAGAGGCACTAAGGCATGGTTGGTCACTGTCATAGCCAACATAATTGTCATCATCGTCTATTTGGATACTGTGCAGCTGCTGCTGCTGCTGCTGCTGCTACTGCTGCTAGGCATAATCCATCCACGTTCTTTCATTTATCCAACCAACGAACCATCCATCCATCTATCCATCCAAACTGACGGCCTTTCGCACTTCTCATGACAACTGTCGCCGTTGGTCTCGGCTAAGACTTTGGTGTTGGTTGCCGTTGCCGTTGCCCCTTCTCCGTGACTGACGGCGTGACGAATGATGTTGTCAACATTTCAAATTCGACTAGAATGTGGACTTGGAGTCGGAATTGTGAAGTTGTGTGAAGTGCTCGCATGTTGGCCTAATAATGTCTCATTGATTGCTTTTAACAATTTACCTCTGAGCATGATTATGCAAATTTCAAGATGCTCACTAGCCCCTTCCAAATTACTCTCTCTTTTTTTTTCCAGCCACCTTCTGGTTGTCAAGTACTTGGAATCTATTTAAATATTGTTTGCCTGTAAAATGTTGTTGTTGTTGCTGTTGCTGTTGTTTCTCGTTGTTGTTAAATTTGTAGCCTACAAAAATGGGTAACAATACTAGTCTAAAAATAACTATACCTATTAAATTGCAAAGAAATAACTTTAGGAATATAGTTTTGCACTTGCTTGCCTAAGAGATTGCTATAATATATTTTTTGTAATATTTGTACTGATTTTAATTGAAAGTTTCTATTGCATAGCTATAGGAATGCCAAAAAGAAAGTTTAACAAATATTTAGCCAATATTGTTACTGATAAATTCTATTCACAAAATCTTAATTCATTGACCATTCATTATTATTTATTTGCGCCGGAATATTATGCAAATGATCTTCACTGATCCGCAAATCAATTTAGAAATACCGTTAATCGGTCAGGTCAAAAACCGTAAAAGCAACAAACTCGTTTTCCGATTATAGCCCAAAAATACGAGTATCTTCAAGTTCTTAACAATTCTGGCTCATAAAATATGCATGACCTGTTGGATATTTTTGGCTGAAAACTGGACTTGATTTGCTTGGCTCTTAACTCGGTCAAAGCACACGGGCTCATTAATATGGAGAAGCATAAGAGAAAAGTGGAGACGAAGATCAAATTGTACCTAATGGCCAAAAGTTCGGTCAATGCCATAAATTTTCAATAACAAAAATAATAATAAAAAAAAATAAAAAACAGTTAAAAAACACAGAAAAAAAAAATAGAATATACACTTTGTTCTCTGTTCTTTCTCTCTGAACTTTCAACTCATTAATAAAATTAACAAAGAAAAAAAAATAGGCACATAACAAAAATAATAAATTAGCATATTTTTTTGTCTGGGTTTTTTTTTTGTTTTGGTAACTAATTGATTTTTTGTCTTGTTTTGCTTTTTTTTTTGGCAGAGAGAAATTTAAATTTGCATTTTTCAGAGTTCACGTTCAGGTCACAAAAGTGATTAAATTTTGAATTCCTTTTTTGGGCTTTTTCAGTCGACTAAACAACTCACAACACCACAACAACAACAAGAACAACAAAAAAAAAATGAAAAAAAAATTTATTTTTGCACTTTTTTAGGATTTTTTTTTTTTTTTTGGGGGGGTATTGAAAATCATGGATTATTTTTTGAAAATGGATTTATCATTCAATTTCTGTTGGTGTATTTTCTTTTCTGTCAGCTATTTGTATTGATACTTTTTTTTTTATTTGCTTTAAAATAACTACAGCGCGGCCTCAGGACGAGAATCTCCCTCAGCCAAAGGCTTGGTCTCAGATTCGGATTCGATTTTGGCTTCCGTTTCGGGAACAATTTTCTGCACAGATTCTACAGGTTCGGCAACAATGCTCTTAACTTCGGGACTGGGCTCGGCCACAACTTCGGGCTTCATTTCGGATTTGGTGGTCGCATCATCCATGACAACCTCGACTGGAATGAAATGCTCTTGGGCAGCCGTCTTGGCATTAACCACACCCACTTGATCCACCTGCTGCTCCAGGGCGCGCCCAGACTTGCGTAGGGCAAAGCGACGGTTCTGGTGAACCAGATCAAAATAGGGATTGAAATCGCCATTGAGCACATAGCGGGCATCGCCATAAACTGGCTGGACATGGCGAGTGAGTCCGGGCTCGTTGTCCTCACCGACAATGATATACTCGGGCTCGTTGCGCAACTCTGTGGCGGGGGCAGCAGCCTCTGCGCCTTCGTTGGCGGCCATCATGGGCATTTCTTCGCTTTCAGTGGAGCTGGCTGGCTTATCCATGGCTTCCATGGCGGGAGCCTTTTCCACAATTGTGCCGGGACGTATGCGGGTGGGCAGAAGATTTGTGGCGCCACCTGCTCCCGCCATAACGGGCTTGGCGGCAATCAGAACTGGCGAGGGGACAGCGGCTCCATTTGTGGTGCTGCTGCTGCTGCTGGGATTGCGCGATGGTGGGATTCTGGGTGGCTGAAAAATGTCCATGAGCGAGGCATCGGCGAGCAGGGGAACAGCAGCAGCTGTCATCTGTGGGCGTTGCTTCTTCTTCTTCTTCTGAGCACGAGCGGGTTGGCCACTCAGGGCGCTTTGCGGAATATTAAGAATCAAGGGCTGGGCCTGAATGCCCTCGGCCAAGGAGGTGGCGGAGCTGTCTGGTGGGGCCAAGCCCAACTGGGACCAGGGAATGGTAATGTACTGAGTGGGTCTGCCTTGACGACGCAGTGGCACGGTTAGCGGGGCCATTGGGAAGGCATGGGCCGGTACACGTTGTGTCTTTTTGGTTTGGCTGGCGGTGGTATAGAAGGGATAACCGGCAGCTGGCAGGGCAGCCGAGTTCAGGTTGAGTAGCTCGGGAGCCACATAGACAGTCTGGCCATTGCGGTTAACCAGGAGAGTGGCCTGTTGGGCGCGACGTTTGTTGCCGGAGCCGCTGCCCTGGGACTTGCGAATGGCGGAGCCTACCTCGGCTGGTGTCTGGCCACGTGTGAACTGGCGGAACTGATTAATGAGATTCTGCTGGCCACGCTGAATGAAATTGGGCTGATTTTGGGAGCGACGAGTTGAGGAGGTAGAAGCCACAGCATCCTGGGCCTGATTGCCATAATAGAAGCGATCGTTCTCCTCATCACTCTCATCATAAGATTCGGCATCATCATCCACATCATCATCATCATCCTCGTGATTGACCTCATCGCTTTCCTCCACCTCAACAACGGGCTGCTGCTGGATGGGGCGACGCCTCTTTGTGGACTGGACCAATTGCTGGCGCTGACTGTTGCCATTTACCTGGGGCACACGACGGCGGGTGGACTGAGTTTGGGTCTGCACCTTGCGGCGTTGCTGTTTCTGGGTCTGAGTCGAGGCAGGACGACGGCGTTTGCTGCCATTGTTGCTGCTGTTGCTGGCAGCAGCATTATTGTTGCTGCTGTTATTTTGCTGAGTCAAATCTTCATCATCTTCAGCATCGTCGACAGCCTGATTGTCCTGATTGGGCTCCTCGTCCACTTGCTGATCAAGCTGATCATCTTGATGGCTGCTGTTATCATCGAGTGGTTCATCTTCATCGAAGTCCTCGTCAAAGCGATTGCCATTGCCAAAGCTGTGACCTTCAAAGAATTCATCATCATCTTCATCGTATTCATCTTCCAGGCTATCCTCAAAGTCCAGGCGATTGTTGTTGTTGTTATTGTTGTTGTTGTTAAAGCGATTGGGGCGATTATTAAAGCGATTGGGACGCTGGCGCTGGCCTTGACGCTGTCTATTGCCATTGCCATTATTATTGTTATTAAAGGCAGGACGACGGGCAGGACGCTGCTGCACACGGACAACAATATCCGGACGCTGGGTGGTCGTTGATGTGGTGCTGCTGGTGGATAGGGAATCGCGAACTGGCGTATCAACCAGACTGGGCAACTGTTGGCCGGCAGCGGCCAAACGATCGTTGAACCAACCCGAAACTGAGCCGGCCAAGGTGGAGAAAGACGAGCTGAGACCCTGGGCGGGATTCATGTTGAACAGCCAGGCCGTGGATGAGGCTGGTGGGGCGTCAGTGGCCTGTTTGCCCTGGGCCTCGTCGGCACCAACAATTCCGCCGGCCACAGCCTGACGCGGCTTGAAGGCAATCAAGGGATGAATAATGAAATCGGCCACGGTGTGTGGCTGTGGCTCAGTGGATTTCTCTGCCACGGCTACGGGCTCGGTGGCCATTGGAGGCGCTGCCGCTGCCACTGGTGGTTTTTCGGTGGGTGACTTATTAACCTGGGCATCTTCTGCTCACAAAATAAGAAACACGAGCACAATAAAAAAAAGTAAAAAAAAAAAACACATTTTATTAATCGGATTGAGATTTTTTGGTCATTGATTTTACTCATTGCCTACCAATCAGAGCCATATCAGCAACTGGCGACACCGTCGACTGTTCGACCATGGCTGGTGGGGCGGCAACCACACCGGCTTGGGCTGCTTGCAACGCCAAGGCGGCGCACAGGCACAAAAAAAGTTTGGCACACGACATGTTTGGGTTTTTCTATTTGATTTCAGGCTTTTTTGTAAGACTCCTTATCGGGATCTATACACAATCAAGCGCACACACACACATACACACACACTCACTCACTCACACGCTCACTCACTCAATCACGCAAAAAAAATATGAAAAAAAAATAATCACTGATCAGATTAAGGTGAGCAGGGGGGAGAAAGGGAATCAATCGTTGATTTTGCTTTCGTTTGAGAATATTCTCGTTTTCTTTTCTTTTTTTTTTTATTCTTTGCTTATGCTTCTTCTTCGTTCTTGATCGTCGTTGTCGTCCACCACATCCACAGACAAACGTTTCTTTTGCCCAACTGTTTGAGCGTGCGCGGCGACCCGAGCTTTTTATGTGCCAGCTACAAAATTTGCCAATTAGATCATTCGGCTTGATCACATCGGCACCCAGAAACTAAAGCAAAAGAGAGGAAGAGAAGAACAAAGAGAGAGAGAGAGATACAGCTAGGTTCTCTCGTCCCATGCCCCGTCAGAGTTCAGAGTTGATCGTCGTCAGTTTCTCGCCAAAGAAGAAATAACAATAACAAAAATAATATAATATTCAAATTATGTTCACCATACCATTTTGGTATGGTTGTTTTTGTAAATTAATTTGTGGAATTTTGAACTTTGCCAAAGGGTCGTGCAAAAAGAGGTCGATCAAAAAAGAAAAATTAAGGTGCGGTTCTTAAAGCCATAAAGGTCTAAATGAATTGCCCTTTCCAGCTCAAATCTTCATCTCTCTGATATATTGTAACTACCATAAATGATCTTAAATCTTGGCCATTCAAATGCAAATTTTTAATTATTTGTTTGTGTCTCTGATCACAACGAGTGTCATATAATTTAAATTTCTTTTTCCTTAAATAAAAAAAATATGCAACAATTTTTTTTCAACCAAATTAATTAATTTGATCATAAATATCATAAATTGCGTTTATAAAAATATTCCATATTATATTGCCAAAGTTGTGAATAAAAATGTTCATATTTCTACACAATTCTAATTGATCTAATGGACATAAATTTTTAAGTGAGTTATTCGATTAAAATAAAACTAGTTGAATTTAAAAAATCTGCATATTAAAGCTTGAAAAATCTTAGAGGCTTAAGTTTAATTTTTTTACATCATTTTCCGTACTAATATAAAGTTCCATTTCCAAAGAGCATTCCAAAAACAGTAAGCAATATTTTTTCAATTTTTCGGTTAAATGCCTCAAAAAAAATTAATATTCACTTTAATATGTAAACTTGTTTTATTTTGTCGGTCCAAAAACTATTAAATTAAAAATATTGACTAACAATATTGATAAAGAAAGTGTATACAGTTTTTAATTTAAAGAAAATAAGAAAATATTTTTATATACATTTATTATAAATAATTTTATTTCTAAAAAATTATGCAGTATTTTAATTTTTTTTTACGAATTTTCCTTGGGAATGATTTTTAATCAATTTTCACCTGAAGCCAAACTACTGGGAATTTTTGGAATAAATTCTAGGAATTGCTTATATGGTCTACGAATCTATAAAAAAAAATATTATTTTAATTTTTTATCACCATAAAACTCATCAGTTTTTTTTGTTATCTATTTTTTTCCGATTTTATGAAAATTTACGAAATTCATCTGACAAAATACGTTTTGTGGTGAGGTTATGAAGATATTTCGTAGTGGCAACAAATTTTGTTTAATAAAATGGACTTTTGAAATGAGTGCTTAGAAAGCAGTATCGGATATCCCGATTTTAAGATATAAAAATTGTAAATAATGTTGCGTTTACACATGTAAAGGAAATATGCTCTAATGAGAAACAAGCATTTTTTTAATGTACTATATATAAAACCAAATCCATGAAAAATAACGTTTCTGTTCAATTTCCTATATTTCGAAATGAAAAATTAATGTCTAATTTCAATCATTCATTCTGATAATTTAAATTAATTCAATTTATTTTTAGCTTTTTCTTTAATGGCTTAAAAAAATGAGTAAAAAATTGTTTATCAAATTGACCTTATTTTCTAAAATCTTACAATACATTCCAAGAATTTAACTTTCTACTCTTTGAACCCAAGCAACCGAAATGACCTGATGGCCAGTGAGCACTTGATTAGAAATCGGCCGGGGGTAAAACTTTCTTCCAGGTGCTTCTTTAATACCCTGCAGAATCACAAATGTATATACAAATCAGAAGGTATACATATACCTAAATATAAATATAAATATAAATACTAATTATCTGTTTATGGTCGTTTTGTATTTTTTTTATTATGCATTTTCATTAGCGTCTTCACTTTTTTTTATTTCTTTTTTTTTGTTTTTTTGCATGTTGGCAACAACCTATCACGCTCGTAATCTAATGAATACATTTGGCAGCAGCTTCTTATTTAGCATAATTTTTTTTTTTTTTTTTTTATTAAAACATTTGTTTATGTCGCCCATTATAATGGGTCAGCCAGCAGAAATGTTGGCGAGAATCTTGCCACCGTATCATGGCCATCATCATCATCACCACGGCTGACGTGTGTAGACTCCACTGGAGTCGGAGTCCCAGAGTCCGATTGTCTGCGGCTCCCATTACAGGCAGCTGTAAAAAATGTAAATTATTGTTACTGGTTATAAACAAGCACATAAACAGCAACCGCAACAGCAACCGAAATTTGTTTAACACAGAAACATAAATTGTTTAAGCGATAGCCAAAGCCAAAGCCAAAAAAAAAAACATAGAACCAAAAACAAAAGGTGCCAAAGGTGGCAGAAAGTCCAATGGATTCTCAAGCAGCCGGCAGGGCGTTGGTTTTTTTTTCTTTTTTTTAATTTTCGGGCCATCAATTTCGGGGAAAATGATAGAAAGCTGAGATTTTGTCAGCAGTTGGCCCTGGGATAACCAAAAATTGGTCATATTGTGGGTTAATTGCGTGTAGAGGTTGCGAAAGTTCAGAGAAAGATTTCCAATTGCTAATGAGTGAAAATATTTGATTGGATTTTACACATGTTATCTACTCATTAAGAAGATTGTTTTCAATTTTATTTGCTATCAATAAAAGGGAAACGTTGACAGCCAAATATTAATATCTCCATTAATTGAGATAATGTATGAAAAGTGAAGATTTTTGATCATAAAATTGGATATAAAAAAAAATTAGTTTTAAAAGCGAAAATAACAAACAACTGTTAAAATAAAAGAATAAAAGAATAAATATTTTTAGCATCGAAAATTTACTAAAAAGTTCATTAAATAATTATTTAAATACTTTTAATATTTCGATGATTCGAAGCAATATTCTGAAAAATTCTTATTTATTTCGAATAAATATAAATATATAATATAATAAATATTTACTTATATTCACAAAAATGTAGTTTTTAAAAAATATAAAATCCACCAAATATTTAAAGTGCTTCCCTAGAAAATAGACAATAAAATTCAACTATTTTCTAAAATTAATTTCTTGACTTGAAAAATGCTTGGATTTTTTGTTGAAACTATTTTAAAATGCGAATTACTTTTGCTTTGGGCCAAGATGAAATCTGAAAAGAGTTTTATTGAATTAATTTTTAAACTGATATTCTTTTTTTTTCCAAATTATTTTTAACTTGCAAACAGGTCATCAGGTCAGCTGTCAATAGCTAAGATAACGCCTACTAGAGAATGGACAGCGACAGCTCTCATTTTTTTAGGGCAAAACCAAAATTCTAAATTTGACTTATAGCGAATCTCACTTTTGACCCCAAATGAATGGGATGGAATGGGGATGGGAGCAGAGATTGAGTATTTCCGTGTGTTTAAATTGTGTCATTCTGACCATGCCCCTCGTGGAATACTTGCTCCTCCTTCTCTCTGCTCCACTGCCGTTAAGAAAACGATTTGTAAAATGCTCTGGGGACTTTCCATAGAAGAAACAGAGACGACGACCCAAAATGCAAATTTACACTTTATATATATATTTTTTTTCGTTTTTTTTTTTGGCTAAAACTAAAGAGTCTCTTTTGTTTTTGTTATTGTTGTTGTCTAACGAATTAGTCCAACTTTGGACTGCAGCTGCGTCAGTCAGTCAGTCAGTCAGTCAGTCAGTTAGACGGTCAACAATTCTCTTGCAGTGTTAGCCAATCGTCATTCGATTGGTAAAGTTTGGGGCGGCGCATAAATCAGTTTCCAATGGTGGCTAAGAATCAAACTTGGAATAAGACATTTGCATAGTTTAATAATTTGCTAAAATTGTTTCAAGACGTGGCCCATTCTTCTTGTTGCCATTTCCAAATGGTTTTTGTTGTTGTTCATTTTAAATATATTTTGGAATGTCTTTTGTTCTGGTTTTTGTGCGAAAGTCAGCGATTTTTATTAGGTTTCTTTTCCCCGTATAAAATGTGTTTGCCTTTGTACCTGTTGAACCATTTAATAGACGAGCTTGCCCCGAGACACACACAAAATCGGAGCACACACACACACACACACAATTATACACACCCCCAATAGAAAGCAGATTAATTTATAGAAATGGCCATGAAACTATTTGTCTTTATAGCCATTTGCTTGGCTTTGGCCGTGGCCATTGAAGGTAAGTAAAGCAAAAGAAAAAAAAAGAGGATTCCATTAACCAACTGTTTGCCTTTTAGCTCGCCATATTGCCGGACACAGGGAACGCACTCGTCTCCATTATCCTCAGCATCCGCAGCAGCAGCACAGAGGACTGGTGGCCAAGCCACATGCTGGCGGACAGGCTCGTGTCTTTCCCGGTGCTGTGGCCATCAAGAAGCTAGTCCTGCTCAAATTCAAGAAAATTGTGCCAATTTCGTTGATTCTGCTCAAGTCTAGCAATGACAATGAAGCCGAATTGGTGCCCGTTTATCCCACCGACCAAATACCCGAGAATGTTCAGTTTATACCCACACCAAATGGCATTTCCGGTCACAAGGATGTCCAGGCCATAGCCATACCCAAGGAGTTGCACGATCAGCTGCAAATCAATGGTCTCTCCAATCTGGAGAACATTGAGGCCCTGCTCCAGCACAGCGCTATTGCGGACAGCACTGAAATCGATGGAAATGGCAATGGTAATGCCAGTCCAGCTGTAGCCGCTAGCACCATTGCCGTGGCCCAGCCCGAAGATGCTCCCCTCAATGTGCCCGACAACGATGAGGACCAACTGCTTGAGGGGGCCAGCGTTGAGGAGCAACCAGCTCCATTGGTGGCCAAAACCACTCCCGGCCTGCGTCGCGTCTCCTCCGATGAGCTGGTGCGCTCGGGCGTCCGCAACTCGGCCCAACAGCAACAGACGAGTGTCGAGGAAATCCCCCTCCTGCTATACTCGGCCAATGAGGGCGGCACCTATGCCCATGGAGCTGCTGGCCAGCTGAGTGGTCGTCGCTTTGTGGCTGCCACACCGGTTCGTCGTCGCCAGCAGCAGTTTTACTATTAAACTGATCTTTGGTATTTGGTAACTTCCTAATGGGTGGGTGGTGGTGGCTTTACGGACTTGCCTGTTTCTACCCTTTGTGCCTAGACATAAAGTTTCCTTCCTTTCTTTGGATTTTCATTTTCATTTTTTTTTTTTGTTTTTTTGTGTAGACTGAAACTGAATATAAATTAACATTATAAAGAATAACAATGGAAAGGGCGCAAAATGTGCCATGTGACTTTTACTCTCTCTCCGTCTACGTCTCCGTCTCCGTCTCTTTGTTTTCATTGTTGTGTTGCCTTGGTTGGTTGTTTTCGTGGCTTGTTTTGGCTTATCAGGCAGCCGGGACAGCTGCTGCTGCCCGCAGTTATCAGCAAGTTGACTGAAGCGGCGTCACTTTGTCTCTGTCTCTCTCTCTCTCTCTCTCTCTGTCTCTGCCCAGGCACCTGAGCCTGGGTAACTGTGACTGTACCTGACATGACGTGTTTTGTATCCTGCCACGGCCTGTGTTATAAATTTGCACAAAGGCTCTGACTAAGGGAGCCAAATAAGCTGCAAGGCATTTGTTGTTTTGAGGAAGTCACGGCACACAACAAAGGCGACAACAACAACAACAGCAACAACTTTATTTTGTGGCAGGCATATGTGTGCCGTTAACTTCTGCTTCTGTTTCTGTTTCTGGGACGGTTTGTCTTATTTACCCACCGCTTTATTTTTGACAGGCCTCTGCTCTTTTATTCTCAAACACGAAACTCTGACATTTTGCATCAAAAGAGTTTATATAGGTACACATATATATTAAAAAAAAAAAAACAAAAATTAATAAAGATCCAGTTTCTAACGACCAAAGTAAGGTGGCGGCACATAAATGGTCACTCGACGGTCGCAAGGCAGCGGCCCATAATACGTATAAGTGCAGACATTGCAGCAGCTGATGGGCCTGGTCACCACAACCACTGGCGGTCTTCGAATGATTAGTGGCGGAGGAGGCGGTGGTGGCGGTGGTGGCGGAGGAGGCGGTGGTGGGGGTGGACGTGGAGGCGGTATTATTGGTGGATATGGTGGTAATGGCTGAATTTGGCCTCCACCACAGCATATGGGCGGTGGTGGCAAGTAGTAGGCACAACAGCGATTCCTTTGAAAGGCTTCGAGAGTGCAATTCACTTCACAGCCATTGAATAGACTGCCCAGCCAGTCGGTGATAAAACTAAAGGTGCGACCCTGTCGCTGGCTAGTATCGATGGCATCGAATGTATCAATCGATGTGTCCAGCGTTGGCGAGGGCCCAACTAATTCTAGGCGGCTGGTTGGCGTTGTGGAAATATTCGGTGGCCAGGAATGTCGCTGATAAAGACGCACCTTTTGCTGAGATCGGCTGGGATCTGGGATGAAGAAATGAAGAAATGAAATGGGAGAAAAAATGAAGAAAAGCCAATGAATGTCAAACCTAATAGTTTTGTTTTTCACAAGTGCCTAAGTTTAGGCTATAATTTTTTCCAAATAATCTAAATAATTTTTTGCTCAATTTCATAATTTCTGAAAGATTTTGCTTTGTTCAATCTTGCAATTTAAAAAAAAAAAATGTTGAATTTTTTAAAAACATTTTTTCCTAACTCTCCACATCAAAATCTTAAAGAAATGATAAACTTGGCAGCAAGTTTGAAAACCATATAAATTGTGCATAATTTGCAATTAAATAATTGAGTCTGTGTAGAAATATTGATATGTGAAAAGTGCTTGGTGTAAAATTAACAAATGCATTTTATTTCATTAATGAGTAGGTAACAGAAAAACAACAAAATACATTCATATTTATAGGTACAAAAAATTACAGGTGAGAAGGTGCAAAAGGTGAAACAAACAAATAATATTAAATTAAGACAAAAATGAGAAAAATAATAAAACTAACGGCGATAGAAACCAAAACCGCCAAAAGCATTGCTCTGGGCATTGGCGCCACCGCGTTGTCCACCACGGCTGCCACCGCTGGCGCCAGCATTGGCCGCACCACCACGAGATGCACCGCCAGCCGAGGCATTCGCATTGGCATTGGCACTCTGGCCACCCGAACTGGTGGCCGTGGCGCTGCTGGAGGCCGAGTTGCTAACAAAGCCATTGGGACCACGCTGTGAATTGGTGCTGGCATTGGTGTTGGCCGCTGCATTGCCGCCCTGACCGCCAGCGCCCTGGAAAATGGACTGGCTGCTGGCATCCGACTTGGAGCCCTGCTGGTTGCCATTCCGAATGACCTCGGTGTTGGTGTTGGCAGTGTTGGTGGCTGTGCCAAACTGATTGTTGTTGGTCGAGGTGGAGCCACTGTTTGACTGAATGGTCTCCGAGTCGCCATTCTGCACATGCAGAGTATTCGCATTCGAGTTGGTCGCCTGTTGCTGGTTCGCATCAAAGTTCAACGATTGACTCTGCGCATTATTGGAGTCTCGGGTGCCGGCAGCATCCTGGGTAAACATTTGATTCGTATTCGCCGAGCTGACCTGGCCGCTTGAACCATCCTCGGCCAGATTGGAGCCAATGCTCGAGGAGCCAGTGTCGCCGTTGAAGAAACCATTGGGCCCATAGTTCTGGTTGGCATGATTGTTGGTCGAGGCCTGCTGATTGAAGCCGGGTCCGCCAGTGGCCGAGGCTCCGCCTTGGGCCTTGTTGCCCTTCTTTCTGTTGTTGGCCGGCGCTGGTTGCTGGAAGCCAAATTGCTGCTGGCCATAGGGATTGCCCTGGTAGCCAAAGCCCTGGTTAAAGCCACCGCCAAAGCCGCCACCAAAGCCGCCTCCAAAACCGCCTCCAAATTGACGACGTGGACGCTCAAAGTCATAATTCGCCTGGGGATAGGCAAAGGGAATGAACTGGGCACGTCTCTTGGGGCGACTTAGACGACCCACTTGGGGCTGATAGGCCACCTGACGACGACCTACGGCCGGAGCCCGGCGTGTTCTGGGCAGGAAACGACCACCGAAACCACCACGAGTGCTGCCAGAAGTTGAGGCGTCGCCGCCAAAGCCTCCAGTCACAGCCGAGGTCTGACCAAATCGCGTACGACCCACGGCATTGGAGTTGGTGCGTGTATCGGTCACGGTGGCGCCACCTATGCGCTGCGAATTCGTCAGAGTGTTGCTATTGGAGCGAGCCCGGGCTCCTTTGCCCTGGGCATTCACCTGGGCCTCGGACAATGCATTGCTGCTGGGCAGATTGCGATCTACGCCAAATTGTACCAGGCCCAAGTTCAGATTGACATCCCCATCGGCCGAGCGCTGCAGTCCAAAGCCATTGCGCAAATTCTGTGGCGAAAACGAGGCTCCCAGACCCACATCACCGACACGGAACTGATTGGCAATGCCACGGGAGACGGCGCCGTTCGTATTGGTTTGCGTACGGGTCAAGGTGTTGCCAATTTCCAGGCCCCCCAAGTTGACACCCCGCGTCTGCGCCTGGCTGTTGGCCACACTGCGTTGCCCATTGTTCCGGGTCACGGCCCGGGAGTTGGAGGCACCCTGGGTGAAGCCAATGTTATTGCCCAGATCCACCTCGCGTTCGTAGGCATTGGTGTTGGCCCGCGACACTGAGCCCTGGCGAGGACCGCGGTTCACGAAGCCTCCTTGGGGCTGCTGCTGGTAGGCCACAGGTTGTCGGAAGCCTCCGAATTGCTGCTGGAAGGGAGCAAACTGTGCCTCCGCTAAAAAAAACAAGGAAGAACAAGAAAACGTTACTGTGTGTGGGTTCAAGGTGTTTTTTTTTTGTTTCTTCTGTTTTTTTTTTGTCTGCCAAAGTAAATGAAAAAGTTTTGGCAGATGCAAAACTTTGTAATTTGTTTGAGATATTAAAAGGTAAACATATCGGTATCTCTCCCCAGGCCCACCTCCGCCCCCCTCTGAGCATTGAAATCCCATGCATTTATAATCCCCTCCACGGCAAACTCGTGAAAAACTTGTTCAACAAGCGGTCTCTGTTTTTTTTATTTTTTTTTTGTTTTTTTGTCATGTTTCTTCCAAATGTTTCTAATTTGAATATCATTAAATTTTTGCCTTGTGATGTTGAATCTTTGTTGTTTATTTTTTTTTTTTGTTCTTTGAAAAATCTGTTCACATTTGAGTTTGGCGAAAGTTGCGACTTTCGGGGAGGCCCCGTTATCAAAAGATTTATATTTTTTTAGCCAGCTCTTCGTTTACGATTTGTTAATTATCATATCAGCGAAAATAAAACTTTCGAAAAGAACTTGGCTTGCATATTACAAGATTTTTGTGGATTTTCAAACTAGAATAGCAACAGGTTTTTGAAAGATTATATAGGCCTGATTTGAGTTATGATTTCAGATAAAAAAAACTTGTTTTTTTTTTTATTAAATTTCTTATAAACGGCAACCTTTCGTATTTGTTTAATTGTGTGATTGAATGGCAATAATAAATTCACACATTGTACTTGTATTAATAATGGATTTAGTGGTATCAAACTAAAGCAATACAATAGTATCAATGACTGTTTTTGCCCAAGGGGTTCAATTGAGTGGAACCATACATATAGCATACTATAAACCCACTATATCTATACATATATAGGAATGAGGGATTGAATTGGAATTATCCTTCTTTTGTGTTGCTTTTGTGTTCTGTGTGTCCGTGTGTCATTTTTGGTGGGCCATTGAAAATGCGTGGCACGTAGGCGTAAAATCCAGCGATAATTTTGCAATTATTACTGTAATAACAAAGGCCAAAAACACAAACACAGACACACACCACTTGCATATGTTACATTGTTTGTAGACAATGGCAAAAGCAAAAGCAACAAAAAAAAAAAAAATACAATGTATATTTACCTTGCGGTTGACAAACTGCTAGCAGGCAGACAATGATTCCAGCCAAAGCGATGCGCATCCTGTCGAGACTGTTGTGTGAATTCCTGACGAATTCGAGTGCCAAAGCCAAAACAGTTTAGATACCAATCACTTTCTCTCTATCTCTCTCTCTTTCTCTATCTTTCTTCTTTCGTGCACTAATTTTCCTTGGGAAAACAAAGCACGTAGTTAACCAAAACAACAACAAAAAAAAATACAAAAAAAAAATACAACCAAACAATAACAAAAGAAACGACAACCAGGGGAAATGCCTTTTTGGTTCTGGCTGATTTTTTTCCGTATATATAATTTTTTTTTTTTGGTAGAACGCCGGCTTGTCGACGTGTGTTTTGCGCTACGCGTTCGTTTGCGTTCTAAGCTCGACGCTGGCTTGGTAATCGAGCTTTAAACTTAACAATAATTAACGCGCTTTATTGATTCTGCCAGCGTCACCATCATCATCGTCATCGTCATCATCGTCAGCAGCTATTGTCTAGCAGATCAGCTTTAGTCTCAGCCTAATGATTATTATTATGATTACCCACACACGCAACGCCAGAAAGAAATTGAATTTTGTACAGGTTTTTTTGGCTTGGCTTGGACATCCACCAAAATCAAAAAAATGAATTCTGGTCTGACTTGTTTCCGCCCCAAACACCAAGCACCAACAGTAATAAAGCCATGTTATTGTCTTTGGTTCGTCAAGTGTTCACATCCCCTTCCCTTTCCCTTTTCCCACTCCCATCCCTCATTTGAGGCAACACTTGGCTATTATCAAATTTTTTTATGACCATATAAACAACCCAACCAAGCTCATCATTGTCCATCTGTTTCGACTGTTTTTCAAACAGAATCCAGAGACACCAACGTCCCACCAACTGATGATGTTCTCGCCTTTAATTTGTTTGTTTTGTCTCGATTTCAGCGTCGTCGTCGTCGTTGGATCCACTGAGGCAATGAATTTTTGCTTGGATTACTTTGCTGATTGTCTCTCTAGGACGGGGATTTTTTTTGTATTTTTTTCTATTTCTTTTGGTTTGTCATACAATGACAGTGATTATGGTTGATTAAGAGTTCCGCAAAAATGGGAAAAAAAAACCCCAATGTTTATTGAATAGATTCACAAGTTTGAGTTTCTAAAACCCAATTTTAGAAGAAAAAAAAAACAAAAAAAAAGGTAACTAGAAAAAGCTGAAGAAACAAGAAACAAAATTTTGAAATTCACTCGAAAATTAATAAATATATTTAGTTAAGATATTAATCATAACAAATAAAAAATTCAAGATAATTGCATTTGATTTTCTAATTCTAAAAATTGACATTATATAGAAAAATTCATTTTAAAATATTTAAAATAATTTTTATAGTTTTCATTAAAAATTATACTCGATTTAGATCATCTGGTATTTTCTGCTTTCTAACTACTTTTTTTCAGATGGATTTTTTGATTTAAAAAATAGTCAACATTTTAAAAATATATATTTTTATTCTTGTGGATGTGAAAGAAGCCATCAATCAATTTGGGTATATTTGAAAAACTATAATTCGTTTGAAAAAGATATTCAATAACCAAACCATTGTTTATAAACCCCTTTAAAAATATTTTTGAAACACCTACTTCTTTATTTCAATATAATTTTAATTTTATAGATTTTAAATTAGTTATCAATTAATTTGGGGTTTTTTTTGTATGATTTGATCTCGAAACAAGTTCAATAAACTGAATTTTGCCTTGAACAAACCAAATTTACAATTGGGTTTTGGGTTGTTCATATTTCAGACTTTCCAAGATGTTTCATAGAGAATCGTTCATTTCAAACAGGTAGTAGAAGTAGTTGCCCCGTCAGGGTCAATCATTGAAATGTTATTAGTTTTTGGTCAATGTACTCAACTATAAAATATTAGCACATGACTTTGTTAAAGTTAAGCGTTTTATCATTTTGCCTAGCAATAATGATCATAATGATGATGAAGATGAAAACCAGTTAAGATGCTTGGAGTATATATTCTTATTGACAAAAGTTGTTGACACGAACAAAAGTTAGAAAACCCGAAATCTGCCCACCTCTCTCTCTCTCTCTTTCTAACTTTGCAAATTAAACTTTTTTTCTTTTTGACTAAAAACAAGTTATTCCCAGTCATAAAATTCATATTGGGGTAATTTTTTTACAATATTTTTATTTATTTATTTTTTGTTTTTTTAGCTATTTTTTTTTGTCGAACGATAATTTCGTTTGTTTATTATCAAACATTTGCAGGGGCCTGTCGGCCAAGTCATGGTTGCTAATGATGATTCCAATTGTTGTTATTATTATTGTACATTTACACTGCAAGAAAATCATTAGTGAAGCATTGAAAATATATTAAAATGGTTATAAAAATTGGGTCAACCAAAAACTTTCACCTCCAAAAAAAAAATGAGAGGGAGGCAACTGAACTGAAAAATTGTTGTTATTTGTAATATTCTTGTTGTTGTTGTGCAGCTCGATAAATAAAAAATTGCTTTTTATTGTTATTTCATTTCTAACGTTTATCGTTCTGGCGGCATCTTTACGCTAACAGTTCCATGGCCCTAAACCAAACCAAAGCCTCCTCTTCCCCCCCCACCATGAAAGTTTTCGTCTCCTCAGTGACGCGCGCTGATTGGTTCGCTGCCTTGAACGTGTGAAATGGAGTGGAAAAATTGTTTTTCTATCAGAAGCGAAAAATCGCAGCAGCAGCAGCAGCCAAACGGGACAACCCCCGAAACCACTCGACCAGGCCCACAAGCACTTAACCGCACGCAGAAAAGCAGCAGTTTCAAATTTTCCCATTATTATTGCTGTTGTTGTTGTTGTTGCTGTATTGGCTTTGAGCAATTTAATGCGCTCGGACTCGAGGCTTTAACTTTTGTTGTTTTTTTCTAATTCTTTTAGCCATTTTTGAATAATTTAAGACGAAAAAAATAGGTCAAAAACTTTAAATTGTTGCAAAAAAAAAGGGCTTAGTTGTCAAGTTAAAATGATAGCGGCAGATTTTAGAATCGGTCCAATAAGTCCAAATAAATAGAATACATTTTTATATAAATAAAAATCATTGAAAAAAAAAACCCCTTAAAAAATTGCTTTCGCTTTCAGGCCCTTTTTTTTATTAACTAAAAATTAAAATTAAATCTGTTCAACCAAATTTGTCCCCAAGATTTAGGCGTTTTAATTTGGTGGTATTGACCGATTTTTGTTTTTTACTCCAGCTCTATTCAATTTTAACCCTTCTAGTTTTTAGTCATCTTCCCAAAAATGTAGTACCTATCAATGTATGTAGATGAGCTTGTATATTGTATGAGTTTGAGGGCGTCTGCATTGCGTCCTTTGCTATTATTACATTTTCATAAATGCAAAAAGAGGGGAAGCTACAAAAGGGTAAAAAGGATACTTGCATTTTTTGTTGTTGTTGTTGTTTTTTTTTTTTTTTTTGGACAAAAATCTATCCACATCCGCAACGTGGCAGGGAGCTTTGCACTCTGCAGCCCTGCAGCTCCGAGTTGAGTCTGTTTGAGCAACTTCATTGCAGTTGTAGTTACAAATTTGCATGCGGCAAGTGCGGCTCGTTAGCTGCCACCTTTTGTGGCCCCAAACCACCCACCTGTCACACAGACATTCTTTTTTTTTTTTGAGGGGCTTCTTCTTGCCTTCTTTATGCAAAACTAACAGTATACATATATGTTCTTTAACCCATAACCATTTTGGACACACACACACAAATACACACACACATTTAATACGCATGAAAAATTATTCCAACATGCATGTTGAAATGAGATATTTCAATTTTGTATTGTAATTTCAGAACTTGAAATGTAATTTTTGAAGACATAAGGCTCTTGTCAGGACCCCAAAAAAAAAAAGAAAAGAACCCAGTCCCGGAACCAAAGTCAGACGGCCTGGGGCAAAAGCATGTTGGTATTGCCAGTGGCAAAGCCCAGACAGAGTGAATGTGAGCATGTCTGTGTTTTGCTTTTGTTTGTGCATTGAAAGGAGCAACCAGCCCCAGACAATTTGCCCCAAAAACCACAACCCATGCAAGTCGCAGCCTTAACTCTTATGCAATTGTCTAAATGGATAAAGAAAAGTAGACGAGAGAGAGAAAGAGAGTGGAAAAGGGGAAGGCAAATGCACACAAATACCAAGTAGTAGTTCAATACTCCACACAACAACTGGCAAGGCAGGCAGGCAGGCTCAAAAAGCTCAACTTAGTCAACCTTATTTTTCTTTATTCTATTTTTAACTGGCTTCCTTCCGGATGGATCGGATCCTTTATCATTTGTTGCTTTGCCTTTAGAAAATTATGCAAACGGCCTTTCAGGGTGGCTAAATGTTTCATCATCTTCGTGTTCGTCTTTAAGGAACATTTGTGTGTGTGTGCCACCTTTGTCTTCAGCCTGGTTAAGTGTAACTGCATAGGCGGCACTTTTTAAGCATTTCGATTGCACAAGTTTTTCGGGGCAACGCTTAAGAACTCAATACTTGCTCAGCTCACACAAGGATAAAGTTCTAGACACCACCACGCCCACCAGACACCACCACAGGCAAAAACTTTTGTCAACCATTTACTTCCCCTTTCCATTCCTTTCCACCGACAACGATTTCGTCTTCGACTCGCTATTCAAGAAGGGAAGGGAAGGACAACTCGCTCAGCATTATCATCGTATGTAGGAAATGAGCCAAATTATGGCAAATTGTTGGCAAAAGTATTTAAAATAAGTTTATTTTTTATAAAGTTGGCCCCGAAGCCCTGCACATGCAATATGATGATTATAATATGTAAAAGAGCATAAGGCTTAAAGACTCTTTGAGATGATTGAAATTTTTGAATTTCATAAAGCAAAAGATCAAAAAACGCAAGGCATATAAAAATTAATCAAATTTGAATTTTATCATTTTCCTATAGTTTAAACATTTAACAAATATATACTGAAAATTTCATTTCAAAATTCCAAGAAATAACAAAGTTCTGGCCATTTCGCCTTGGCTTTGCCACTGCACAAAAACTTGGGCCAAACTTTAAATGCGTTTTTTCTAGAAATCACGTTTTTCCGACTGTTTGGCCTGATATCTAAAGTTCTAATAATACGATTCATTTCAAATTTAGCCACAACATTAAAAAAATATATATGTGAAGCTTTTGGTTGAATCTTAAAAATTTATGATGAAATAATTAAATAAATAAATATATGACAAAATTAAATTTTATTAATTTTAAAAATTTAATAATTAAAAAAACCTGATTGAAAATTTGATTTTTCCAGTTTAATTAATCGCCATTCAAAAATCATTAATATTGTTTTTAAATTTTGAGTTTGATTATTGATAAGAATCAATATTTTGTTGTATTCAAAAGGGTTGGAATTATTTTCTTATGCTTTAAAAGGAAATGATTTTTGTTTTATTAATAACTAAGCTCTCCATTAATTCAAAGATGATTATGATTAGCCTTATTTAGCTTTATTTAAAAAGGTTTCTTAGGTGTGAAAAAAATATTTACAGTTTTAGTTTTTATTTTCACTATAAATTAAATTAACTTTGAAAAATGTTTTCTTGATTAACTTTAATTATTTAAAACTGTTTATCCCTGGGGAGATTTAAAGCTCAACCAAGTTGACCGCACTGCCAACACACACACACACACAAAATTTCATTCACATATTCACTCATGCACAATTATGATGATGATGATGATGTCTGTTGTCCAAAAATTGCAAGTGGTGGTGGGAGCAACTTGGGATTCAATGTGACCAACAAGCGACCTTAATGTACAACAAAAATGTTGAAAACCCACAAAACAAAATGTAAATCCTTTCAATTGAAATGTAACAACTAAACCAAACACACACACACACACAGAGAGCTAGAAGAATGGCATTGTTGTTGTTGCTGCTGCTGTTGCTGCTGCTGCTGCTGCCGGCAACTTGACTCGTCAGCAGCTTTGGCTTGTTTGCGTTTCTAAGTTATTGTTGGTGGTGCCAACTGGCTTAGCGACTCTCGAGTTGACTTGGCACGACTCTCAACTCAACTCAACTCATCTTGTTGGTTTTATTGTTGTTGTTGTTGCTGCTGCTGCCAGAATGATAGTCCTCCCTAAGCATATGCTTAGTATATTGTATGTATTATTTTATATTTATTTATTTTATTGTCTAAAATGTCAACCCACTAGCTTAAATATAAAGTCAAGACAATGTAAGTTAAATACACGCATTCTGGCAATAAAAATAAGAGTTGCAAAGTATTTTTGCATATTTTTATGTTATGCTTGTTTATCAACAGGTGATGAAATACTAACTAAATTTATGGCCAAGGAAGAAAAACCCCAATTGATAAGGCTTCGTCTTTGATGGTGGTAAATTTATAGCCTGAAAACAAAAAACAAAAAAACACCAATGACTGACAAGGCAAAGCAGGGAACAGCAAAGGAGTTGCTGTCACCTTTTGTTTGCAACAATAACAAAAGCAGCGGCAACAGCAACACCAGCAATGACATAAAACAAAACAGCAACAACAACAACAACAACAAGTGCAGTATAAAAACTCAGCATGAGATAGTTAATTTGTTTTCATTTGGACCTCATCTCCAAGAATTTTGTTTGCCATCCTTTTTGCCCATAGACTTTGGCTCATTTACTTGCTATTTGATGGCTAGGAGTCTGGGAAAAACTGCTTATTTGCACAACAATAACAGCAAAATGGAAACGAGAGTTTCCCCAGAAAGGCAAAAAAGTGTGGATAACTGCGCTGCTTAGTGGCCATTGTCAAACTTATCAAAGAAAGAAAAAAAAAACGTGAGCGGGCGACAAAACACCAACAAGCGAAGCGACAGTGACAATTGCAAAAAAAAAACAAAAAAAAAAAAAAACATCCTGTCACAAAGCACAAAATTAAAAACAAAAAGCGTGCCTACAACAACAACAACAATTGCAAAATGTAGACCAAGTGGCAAGAAGTTTTATGGCAATGACAACATCAAAATTACAAAACAAGAAAAAAGCCGGCCAACTTGGCTGGCATAAAATAATGGTTCGCTCTTTCTGTCTGACCGTCTGTCCTGCCTGTCAGTGGGTGTAGATGAAGTTGTTGTTTGTTGTTGCTGTTGCTGTTGTTGTTGTTGCCTGTTGGCTGTGTAAATTGTCCCGCCTGTCAGTGAAAATGTTTCAATTTGGGCAGCTTTCATGTCTCTTGGCACTGCCACTGCCACTGCCACAGCTTTGCTGCCTTTTCATCTGCTTGGTTGCCATTGCCCCCATCCCATCCCAGCCCATCTCATCCAGCTTTCACAATCTCTAATTGAATTGTTTGCCCAATTGCCAGTCCAGTTGAAAGTATCTTCTAATAATGCCCATTTTAATATTCTTGGCTTAGTTATATGATAATGAGATGTCCCATACAATTCCCCAAAAGTTACCTACTTTATAATTCAAAAACCTTAATTACTTTTTTTTTCAAGTTATTACGAAAGATACGGAAAATATTGAATTCTATATGAATGAATCAAGAAAAAAAAATGGAGTTTTAAGCTCAATTTTATTATCAGAATGTTTAACCATTTTTTTTC
Organism: Scaptodrosophila scaptomyzoidea; assembly: GCA_035078625.1. Taxonomy (NCBI): domain Eukaryota; kingdom Metazoa; phylum Arthropoda; class Insecta; order Diptera; family Drosophilidae; genus Scaptodrosophila; species Scaptodrosophila scaptomyzoidea. The sequence continues at coordinate 41,528 of JAWNPY010000093.1, forward strand.
ATTTAGAAGTTTTAATTTTATTGAAATTTTTTTTTGTTTTCCTTTTTTCAAAATAAAAGAGGCAATAGGAGAACTCAAAATCTAATTGACCATTTTGGCTAAAATTTTGTGGAATTGTGCTTTATAATCTAAGCTTCTATTTGAACTAAAAAATTGTAAAACTTTTTAAAAACTTCTAATTATTATGCTATAGAAAGGGTAGAAAAATTCATGTTGTTTTGAATTTCCAAAAAAAATTCGTGGACCCTAAATATTATTTTTCCAAGTCATGCTTGGTAAAGTTACAGATTCAAATTAATCTATAAAACTCTATTAAGAGCTAAACGTTTTCCTTTTCTACTCTCTTTCACTTTTCTAAACGAACAATGCGGTGGGTCGATTATTATTTGCAAATATATCAATAACACTCAAAGCTCCCCCAATTTCCCTACCCAATCTACTACACTTTACCCAATTATCTCCTCTCCGGACAATCCAATCCAGCCAGCACCCATTTGACCACTTTAAGCCTCCATTATAAATGCGTATGTGTTTGGTTTGTTGTTTTAGTGTCCTTGTATGGAGGATGCCACCACCATCTACTTATTTGCATTGGGTTGCATGTGTATTGTCCGCGAATTGTGGAGATCAATGATAAAATATATTTTATTATGCACACACAAACAGACGGACAGGATGGACAGGAAGGACAATCGAATATGCTAAAACAGGCTCGCTCGCTCGCTCGCTCGATTCGATTCGATTCAGCTTGGCCAATATTATAGCAGTTATGGTGACGCTTGCTCAGTATTAATTATGCAGTGGAATATTTAAAAGGAGCGGCAGTTGAAAGTCTCCGCACACATCCTGCCGCAGGATTTGCATTTGTCCGTTTGTTTTGCCAAAGCCACCATCATCATCATCATCACCATCATCATTATTATTATCATCATGGCCATTGTTATAATTCTGAGCACACAAACAATTAACGAGGCGGCATTGAAATAGATTGAAATGGTATGAAAATTCGCGTTGATAAAATTTGTTAGCTCTTGCGATTATATTATGACAAATGGCAAATAGGCTCTCTGTCCAAAAAAAGAAAAAACTTTGACTAGCTCGTTTAATTTTGGGCCAACTGAACTGAATTACTGGTCAATCAATAAAAGTAAAACTATGCGGTATGCGCCAAAATTTGAATAAATCAAGCTTTTTTAATTTTTTTGCTTAAAGCCAAAAGATTAAACAAGAAAATTAACTTTTGCCAAGCCAAATAAAAAGCCTTTTTGCCGTTTGTCAAAGTGAATCTTAAAACAAAAGGTTAAGACTTTATCCATCAACATCAAGCGAGAGATTCAGTTAAATAAAATGATTTTCTAAGTAAGTGTAAATTGCATTTTAATTAAAATGTAAAAATAAATTATGCTGACTGAAAGCGAAAAGTAAAGTGTGGAAACAGAAGAGCTCTGAAAATGCTTAAAAAATAATTAAAATTCGAAAAGTAACTTGGAAAAATGTTGTTGTTTTTTTTTTTCCTTGGTAAGTTTTCATCTTGGTAATAATGTCAATACTTGGTATATTTGTGGGTCCTTTATCAATGGTGTCGTCTCTCTGTGCCGGCAGACAAGTTTCCAATTGCCAACGTTTGGAACGTGCCAAATTATTAACTCGCTCTAAGCTTGCAAAACGCATAAATGTCACATTTCCATTTATTTTTTTCGTTCTTTTTTGGTATTTATATTTTGTGTTTGACTGTGTTTTGTGCCCTGAGAAAACCCTAGGCAAACACAAACACAAACACAGCCAACAACATCCTTGTTGTCGCAAACCAAATGTTCTTCTGGCTTCAAACACTTGGCGCATTTAATGGCAAATGCTGTGAAAAATTATTTGACAAACGCTTTTCCGCCTTATTTTTTGTTTTTTTTTTTGCCAACAAGAAAATGAAAAGAAGAAAAATCTCCCCCCATTTTAGCCATTTTGGTTGCTGTTGTTGTTGTCAAGTCTTGTTTATTTTTTTTGTTGTGTTTTTTCCATTTTTTTTTTAGTGGAATCGACGTTGGCGTTACTCGCATAAAAATGAAAACTTTTTAATTGGGTTTTTGTTATCACATTTGGCGTTAGCTTTCGCTTTGGCTTTCACTTCGCTCATTCTAGGAAGCAGGGGGGGCGGGGGACCAGGATAAAGGGACCCAAAGCCATGTTGATGGCAACCATTTGACGTGGCCATGCACCAAATTTAAGCAGCTTAGCTTAGGCTTGACCAAAGCTCACAATCCTCCATACCAATGGCCAATAACAGCAACAGCAACAACAACAACAAGCGATCTGTAGTCAAATTAGCCAACTGAACAAAGCATTTTGGTAAAAAGCAGGCAAAGAGAGACAGACAGAGAGAAAGAGATAGATTAACAAGGCCTTTGGGGTAGCAAAAGATCTTTGGCAAAATTGTCAATCATTTTAATGAGAGCTTTACAATGATTTCCTTTTACTTCCAAGATTATTCCAGGACTTAGGAGACTAATATTGATTGTCTTGAGTGACTTGAAATTAGAAACCTGATTAAATTCTTTTTATGCTTAATACTTTAATTCAAAAAAAGTATATAAACTTCGTTTGAGTTTTTTTTTTTAATTAATTTCCCTGAACTACTCAACCTTTTCAATCCTTTTTCCCGAGTGGCGCTGGTCATTGCCCCAGGCGCCAACATATAAGTAATTGAACTATTGATTAAGCAATTAGTAGAAATTACACTAGACACTCATGGACAAATTTCCCATGCTCAAAATACACAAACTCAAACCTAATTGTTTAATTTGAGTTTGATTTTTATTATTATTATTTTTGTTTTGTTGAAATCAAGTTCAAGTTTAGACTCGTTTTATTTTTCTTTAGAAGAAAGTCATCAGGTAAAACCTATTTTTATTTTTTTTTGTTTTCTAGTATTTTCCATACATATATTTCCATGTGGCAAGAGCGCGAAATCGGAATTGAAGATATGCCCGCATGTGCTATTTATGACCGCCCCTTTGGAGTATCTGTGTGGGTGTTTGTATTTATGTGTGTGTTAGGCAAACACCAACAACAACAACAACAAGAGTAACCAAACGAATAGCGATGGGTATCAGCTGGGCCACATGGCCAGACGCCCACTCCTCCTCCTCCTTCTCCTCGTCCTCGAGCTGCTTTGGCATTTGCATTTGCTTTTAGGCTGTAATGGCAACAGCAACACAATGAACAACAGCAACAGAATTCAAGCAAACAGAGTGGGCAACTGTGAAGGACATTCCATTTATGCAGTAGCCAAAAGGGGAGAGGATATTTTCTCACAGAGTTTCGAGTAGGTCGCTTGAATAACCATCGATTTGAACAGATTAACCTTTATTGCCTGGCTGCATCCGCCGCTGCTGCAATTGTCATGAATTGCAGCTAGTTTAAAGTTATGGCGAAAAATGAGAGCAACCATTTAAAGCACAATAAAGTCAAAAACATTTCGATGTCACCTGCAACAAAAAAATGGTTCATGCCAAGCCAAAGTTTTTAAGGGCTTCAATTTGGCTTTAAATAAAATACTGAAGAGACCAGAATCAATTTCAAAGAATATTGTTTGCGTATTTGAAAAATTCCTCAAGTTAAGTCAAAGAACTTAATTTAATTTTACATAAATTTAACTGAATTTTGTCGACAATTAAAGAAATTTTGGTTTTATAATAAAAAGGTTTATTTTTCAATAGATTAAAAAAAAAATTGTTAATAATTTTAATACATTTTTTTTTTGAGGCTTAAATTTGGCTTAACAAAAAATATATTCCAGTGACTTAACTCGAGAACCTAAGGAAAATTCTAGAAATGGTTCGGATTTTTTATTTAAATGATTTATTTTTTAATAGATTTTATTTATTTCTTGATTTCTAAAAATCTTAAAATCTGCTGTTTTTATTGTAATTTTCAAAACAAAAAATGTTTCACTTGTTGTTGTTGTAATTTCTGAGTACCTAGAACAAATAATAATAGTTGTTGCTGTTGTTGTTGTTGTTGCTGTTGTTATCTAGCACAATGGAACAACAATAAAGAAAATGGCAACGAATGCGCCGAAGCATAAGCGACATTGTTGGCACACATACATACAAACACACACAAATACAGAGTTGACCAAGGGGCCAGGATCCATGGAGTCGCTTAGAGAGGGGCAGGGACAGCAGCAGCAGCAGCAGCGGACAACAGCGGCAGCAATGAGTGACCAATTCTCCCAGGGCTAAAGACAGAGACACTGAGTGAGGGAGGCAGGGAGAGGGAGGGAAAGAGGGAGAGCCAACATTGTTGACCCCAGCTGGTCGTTTGCTGTCCAACTTGTCGCTGTGATGATTAATGGCCACCAAACTGATAAATCAACTTTGTCGCTGTTGCTGTCACTGCACAAACACGCCGCAAAATGCTGCGCCCCCTACACACACACACACACACACACACACACACATATAGGCGATTTGAACAAAAGCTACTGGCGAGGAGGCTATTCCCAATATCCACTCAGTCTGTGTGTGTGTGTGGAGAAATTCGATTCGATTCGTTTCAATTCGTTGCGGCTCACTTGAGTTTTAGATAATGTTCGATATGTTGGCTCTCTTTAGCCGCCCATCGAACCAGCGAACCACCCAACCACCCACCCAGTTTTAGCCACCCCGTCTCGACATATGCAAACACGGCAATTTCAACGTACCCATCGTCAGTTGTTCAGTATCTGTTTTGGCTCTTTGCAACTGTACCGGAAATTATTTTCAGTTGACCAATAACAGCAACAGCAACAACAACAACAAAAAATAAAAAGGAAAAAGCCTAAAATTGGTTGGGTTGACTTGAATAAAAAGTTGGTTGGGAAAATGTTTGGTTTAGTTTGCTTTGGTTTTGGTATATGCCATTAAATTGGATTCATTTTGATTTCACTCTCTCACACACACACACACACATAATCTGTGCTCCTGGATGGAAGGAAGGAAGGAAGGAAGGACGAACATTCACTTGAGTTGCTTGGTTGCTGCTGTTGCTGCTACCACTTTAAAATCACGTATTCCATTTCAGTTTGGCTCATTAGACACATTTCGTTGGCAATTAAGTAAATAATTTGTAAGCCACAAACGTTGCAAAATGCCGCGACCAAAAACCCAAACCAGGGGACCAGTTTTAGGACCTGCTCTGGTCACATCCAATGGAATTGCCAGTTCGACTCGATTCAGTTCGGTTCAGTTCAGTTCAGTTTGGTTTGGTTTGGTTTTGGGACCGTGTTGGGGCCGTTTATTATGTCCCATAGAATTATGCCTGTGTGTGTGTTTGGGACTGTGGTAATTTATGTTACTGCACCAAGTAAATGCCACACACACACACACACACACACACACTTGAACTTGCCGTTTGTATGTTTGCCAATTGATTTCAAAATACCCAACAGCAACAGCAACAACAACAACAACAAACAGCCCACTATTTCAAGCCATTCGCCTAATGCCAAAAACATTGCAATTTTACATTACATTCACCTGTGGTGCGATGATTGTTTTTGTTTGACGTTTCTTTTTTTTTTGATCGTTATTGTTGGTACAACAAATGTTGTTGTTGCTGTTGCTGCTAAAACTGTTGTTGCTACTCATCAAATTGGGCGGTGTTCAAGGTTGGTGCTACTAATGTTGCTGCTGCTGTTAGTTGTTGTCTGTTGTTGTTGCTCGTCTAATCTTGCTGTTGTTGCTGCTGTTGTTGCTGTTGCTGCTGTTGTTGCTGCTGCTGCTGTTGTTGCTGCTGCTGCTGTTCACGCCTACTTTGCTTGCCTTTATTAATTTAAATATATTTAATTTATTTTCAATAATATCCAAAGACTTAGATCTTCTAAATTAATTCACTGGTCACAAAAAATATATAAAATTGAAAATGTATGAAAAAAAGCCTAAAAATAAAGGAATAATTATTTAAAAAAAAATATATGGATTTATGGTAAAATTTCCAGAATGATATTTTGAACCATTTTATCAAAATAAATGGAAAGCAGTCTAAAAAGAATAAATTAAGCACTTTCAAAAACTGCATTGAGATTCCAAAGAAAAAATGGATTTATAATTTTTTTCTTAATTTTATTTTTCTTTTCAGTATATTTATTTTTTTTTTGCTATTTTATTTTAATCTTATTCCCAGCTTAAACGAGCTTATTAATTAATGTACTAGTTACGAATTTACGGATATTAATTTTAAGTTCTGAAATCCTTTAAAAATATATATAAACTGATTCCTGGTTTATTTATTTTGCTGACAATTTCATAATTAAATTCCCAACTGGTTTCAAGTTTTAATATGATCGGAACTTTGTTCTTTTTGTTATTAAAACATTTCGTTCATCCATTCCATATATCTCATTCTATTACTCATTCCTTATCGCCCTTGTCATATGAGAAAACGTTGCAATTGTTGTTGTTGCTTGGTAACGCCATCATCAATGGCCTACCCGGTAGCATCAGTCATCTGACTAATCCGGCTTGCCCCCGCTTCACACACACACACACAGAAGACTGGTTTGATAAGCGCCATATTGTTGATGGCCTGAAAGTGAGCAGGCAACACCAGGCAGCTCAGATCATATGGACATGCATAAGCTTATGGCGACTAGTGCAGCAGCAGCAGCAACAGCAGCAGCAACAGCCGTTGACAATGGCCTGGAAGCACGCATCAGGCAACGTGTCCGAGCGTGGCCAAATGACAGGCACGATGCGATGTATGACAACAGCTAGGACAGTGGACAACTCCGCCCACAAATTCTGTTCTGGTTCCCTTTGCTCTTGTCTTGGCTACTTGTTTATGCATATCATTGTTAGCATGTAAATTTGCAGCCCTTTTTGCCTGGTTTCGAATTGCGAATTATGTGCCCCAAAAACCAAAAAAAAACAAAAACATTCTGGTTTTAATTGAATAATGGAAGCAGCAAGGACTTTAAAATTAGATAGAAAACGCGAGTATCCTGATGAAACGCAAACCTGTTGCAAAAGATCCTTGTTAGCTCATCCTGGCCGCAAATTATGCCAAGAAAACTTGTTCAACTTATTAAAGCGAAACCTCAGCGTTAAGTTGCCAACACACACACAGACACACACACACACACAATTACACTTGAGGCAAAATGCGGAAAATGCCAGAGATTCAGTCGAGTCAGTCGGTTGCCATTGCCGTGGTAAACAAGTGGGCGTATTTGAATGGGTGTGGCAGGCTGGGTGTTCATATGTCCCAATTAAAAGACAACAGGAGGCAGTCAAATACTTATATATATATATATATATATATTCCACGGACGGATAGTCAGACAAAATATACTCACATATTTGCGGTAGACTCCCGCATTGCTTCTCTGCCGCCTTCCTGCCTGTTTTTGTTTTTTTTTTTTTGTACCTTGGCTTATAACCAGGTCTATCCGCCATTGCCATTGCAGCTATCATTTACTTTGTAGCACCACTAACAAAAACAGCAACAACAACAACAACAAGAAGAAGAAGAAATGCAGTGAAAAGTTTTGCGGCAAATTTTGCGCAAACTGAAAATCTTCACCAAGCCGTAAATCGAGTCAGACAAGACAGACAAGTGGTCTCTACTTGCATCCCATTCCCGCCATTCGTTCCAAGCCATATCAAAGTTAATTTTATGAGCTGCACACACAAAGTGAAACAAAAACCTTCACCACCAGCAACATCAACTCAACAGCAGCAGCAGCAACAGCAACAACAACAATTATTATTATCTTAACAAGCAAAGCTTTTCTTGTTGTTGTTGGTTGGCTTTGAACTTTTTAGTTTTTATGAATGATAAATAAAAATTGAAATCAGTTTGAGCTGCTTTTCTTTTTTTTGATAAATTAAACTAAAGGATTATGCAATTTTTAATTAGAATTAATAGCTGAGAGACTCTGTTGCTGCTGGATAAAATTCATAGATATATTTTGTTGTATTTTGACTTTTAATCTTCTTGCCTTGTTGGTGGTGAAATCGATGTCTTTGTTGTTGTAACCATTTCGTCTTTTGTCACATTATAGTAAACCGCAGCACATAAATCGATGAAAACCAACGCCGACGCTGCGGTGGTCTTCGTTTCCGCATTTGTCCACATTGCCAGTTCATTAATCAACTTCAAATGAGAGAGAGAGAGAGAGGGGGGATGTATTGGTTATTTAAAGGTCCATCACTCAATTACTCAGTCATTCAGTCAGTTAGTCAGTCACTTGGACTTTGGCATAGAAATCAAATTTAAAGCAATCGATGAATAAATAAATATACCAGCATGTACAATATAATCTTCATATTCGTTTCAGATTACGTAATTATCGAATTGCCAAGTCAGCAGCATTTAGCAGACATCATTAAATTTTGAAGTGGTCCTGATGCTGCCCCCCACCAAATGACATTAATGAGCTACCAACAAACTAATAATGATTCAGTTCAGAGGACATTGACGATTATTCTCTTGGTGGAAAATTAATATGCTGAGTTTTATAGGTGAACTTGGTTAGTTAGATGGCCCGAACCGTAAGCCAATTAAAGACCAACTATTTAATCATAATTTTTAAATTTATATGCCTATATTTTAAATGTTTGTGTTAGAAAGAAATTTTGAAATTAAACAATTTTTTAACAGAGGCCTATTAAAAAAAAAAACTCAAGAAGATTTGGTGAAGATTTAACTTTACAATGTGGATCCAAAATTTCAATTAGATGGATTCAAAACTCAGTCTCGCTCAAATCCTTATGCAGAATGGCTTCAAACTCTTTAATACCTTTTTGGATTATGGATCAGAGTGTAGAAAAAAAAATACTAGAAAAAGTTGTTTTTATACAAAAAATATGTTAAAACCATCGAGACAATGCAATTTAATTTAATTTAGCAGTTTTATCTTATCTACAATACAAAAATAATGAAAAGCGTAAATTTTCCAGCTGAAAATGACCAACAATTTTTCGCCTCAATAAAACTGTCAACATTATAAAGCGCCACTTAAGAAATCAACAAAAGCGGCAACCAAAGTGGAGAGGAGAATTGTGGTTCTTTACTAAAAACAAACAAGCGGCAAAAAAATAAAAATAAAACAAAAACAATAATCATAAAATTAAAGCAAAAACTGCGGGTCAACAACAAAACAGTCAAATTAAATAAATAAATAAATAAAATATATACATATATACATATACCTATATTAAAAGCGTAAGACGTAAGAGGGGCAGGGAAATAAAGGAAAATGTTAAAAAAAAAAAAATAAATATATATATGCCTACATATTTTTAGTATGACGCACAATGAGGCAAAGTTTCGTTGTAAATGTCACCAAATGAGGGTCACCCACACAGAAGCAAATACCCACTCAGACACGTGACATGAAAGGGGCTACTAAATATTGTAATAAAAAAAATAAAATAAAAAATATATATATATATTCGTAGCAGTCCACAAAAAAAAAAAAACTTTTTAATGAATTGACCGTAAAATGAACTTGTTGATGAGCCTTATGACCTGCCACATGACCAAAAAGAGTCCGAGCAAACCGGTGACATTCCCCCCTCCCATCCCACTCAGTGAGCCTTTGTCCTTTCTTGCTTTCTGTTCTGTTTTCTCTTCTTTTTTTTTTTTGGCAAGGCAAGTTAGCGTGGTCATTTGCAATAAAAAAGGATTATGAGCTGAAGGACAGCCAAAAAAAAAAAAAAAACAGTCAGAAAGAGAAACAGAGTCGGCATATGAATATTTATAAATGGAGGGGAAACGAGGAAGCATTGCAAGTGTCTGTGCCATTTAACAGCTTGCCACAAACCACACGTTTATTAAGAGCAGCCACAGAGTGGGAAAGAGAAAGAGAAAAACATGTGTGCGTGTGTGTATAAAAAAAAAAAGGTGCTCCCTTTTGACCCGCACCCTGTTTTTTGTTTTTAACATGAGAATCCTTTTGGGCCCCATTTTTGTTTAGGCTTAGGCGCCCTTGACATCGTTACCCGAAACTAACATGCCAACAATTTTGATTTTTTTTTTTTTTTTAGCACAAATTCAACTGAGGACGACCCTAAAAATAATGCAAGGAATTTTAAATTTGGAAGAACATCCAAAGACTAATTGCCGTTTATTCATTCTATTTTGGTCATCAATTAATTATCTTAATCAATCGTTTTTTGCTCCCATCAAATTATTTTAGTCCTTTGATATTATTCAAACCAATTTTGTCAAGGTCTTTTTAAAATTCTTTTTAAATTTCTTAGGTTTATTCAGAATAAATTAGTTTAAATATTTTCAAAAAAATGAAACTCATTTAACTCATTCTAATTAGTTATTTTTTTAAATTAGCTTGGTCATTTTAAATTAGAAATCTGAAAGTTTGCGAATTTGAAATTGAAATCAATTAAGAATTAATATTACCTGACACTGTTTCCTTTGCTGGATCAATCAAAGGCTTATAATATTAATTTAAATTCAATTCTATTTTTAAAATTTTTTTATTGAAGAATATTTTATGAAAATAATTTAAATTTAAACCAAAAATATTTACATTTTGTTTGTCATAGCATAAAGTTTTCGTTTAATGTTTTACATTTTTTTTTTTTTGGGACATATTTCGATTAGGCATATAAAAATAATAATAATAATAATATTTGTATATTGTCTGATTTTGCGGCTCATTTGATTTTATTGAAATTTGCTTTTCTTATCAAATGAGGCGCACTGTTTTCTCCCTCATTTCCCTCTTTCAGCATCCAAACATATCTGCATAGATATTTTTTATGCTAATTTCTAGTCAAAATGAATAAATGACTTTGCTGCTTCCTTTCAGTTTTTTTTTTTTTTTTTGTGTTGTACTCATTGGCAACCGCCTTGGCTTTCATTTTAGCTTTTACCATTGCCTTTTGGTTTTGTTATTGTTATGTAAATTTTTATAGTTTCCCCATCATTTAGTTACCCACACACACACACACATACCGAAACATAAACGTTTTTTCAATTCATGGCAAGTATGTAGAATATAAAGAGAAGGACGAGGCAAATGGTCTGTCTACGTCTACCCATTGGGGCTGCCATTTTCTGGCATCGTTTGCTTTTGAAGTAGAAAATTTAATTTTCACACACACACACACACACACACACACACACATTCAAAAAATCATGCAAAGTCAAAATGCATACATTATGGGCCCCAAAAAACCTAACCCAGCAGCGGGCGCGGCAGCGGGAGAGAATCAAAAAGCGCGGGCGCCAAAATGTAGGCAATGAAATTTTTGCACCCTCTTCACCCCTTTTTTTTTTTTTTGGTTTGAGCTCTTATATTGTTAGTCTCACTCCATATGGCCAGGACACGAACCTTTTGTCTGTCATTTGTTCTAAAAATTGTATGCAATAAATAAAAATTACACGTTCAACAATTTTTATCTCGCTTTTGTGATCTGCCGGGGGTCGTCGTCGTCATCCTCGGAACATCGTGGCCAGTCGTTGTTGTCGACGACAACAAAAGGTCTCGCTGGGCTTTGGTTTTGGTTCTGGTTCTGGGCTCCTGGGTTAAAATAGTCAACGATATAAAAATTCATTTCTTTCTTTTATATTTGTTGTAAATTTGTTGTTGTTGTTGTTGTTGCCTAAAAACCCTTTAGATTCTGGCCACAGTTGCTGCTGCTTCAGTTGCTCCTTTCATTCATTCATTCATTCTTTCTTTTTTTATTTTCTAATTGGATATGGTGACGGTGACGGTGACTTTGTCTTCGTCTTTGACTTTTGAAGCGACAAATTCCTTAAAAATAAAAACAACAACAACAACAGCAACAAAACATGAATGAGCAAAATGAGAGAACAACTTTTGCCAATGGCTTTTTGGTATGCGAGACAAGCCAAAAAGGCTCAGGCTCAGGCTCAGTGTATCGACTGGCTAACAGGGGGATGGCCAGGCAATCAGAACTTATGTTTACCCCAATTAAGGTGAACACGAGACCGTTTTTGCGATCCAATGAGTTAGAAACAAGATAAAGGACCAGAATCCATACAATCCATACAACTACAATGGCATAGGCATAGGCATACGAAATGCCAATAGCCGAGCCGCATATGCATGTTTATGTCTCTCAGTGTGCGTGTGTGTGTGTGTGTGTGTGTTGGCCAGAATGGATAAAGGTAGGAGAGATTCCAAAAAAGGGTTTTCGATGGCAACTTTAGGCAGATTGTCGTCGTCAACTGGCCGTTTTTGGGATTGAAATTGGAAAGCCAAGCAATGATTAAAAATTGTGTCAGTGCATCAACCAACCAACCAACCCCTTGACCAATTTTTAACCAACTCTTTAATCTTGCTTCTTTTTTTGTGTAGGTTTTTATTGTCATTCTGCCATATTCATTAGCCTTAAAGATTCAGATCAAAGTTTGTTACGCTTTGTTCTGCTTTGTATAAACCATGATCCATTTGGTATTACCTGCTACCAACCAACCAACGAACCAACTCCCTGGCTAACCAGGCTTACAGTGACTCAGTTGGATGGGGGGCACTTTGGATGGACAAAGACGACGACAAGGACAACAACGACAAGGACGACGTGGCCTATCTGCGCTTTTCCACTATTTACACAGTTATTTTATCTAGTTCGATTGGCAATTTATCTTTAATGCCTGATGTTTGAAAAGCCTTTTGCTCTGGAGGTAAATTGTTGTTTGGTTCGTTGCTTCATGCTTTGGTTCATGGTGGATTGGTAAATAACCAAACAAACGCACTTTACTTGAACACGAAACGAATCGATGGCGGCGGGGCTTTTTGTGTTCTGCCTTTAAGCATTTCTGATTCTGATTCTGTTTCTGTCCTGTTTTGTTAAGTTGGTAAATTCCTTTTTGTTGGGTTAGGTAATCAATGTTTTTTTCGTTTTTTTTTTTTTTTTGGAAATGGACGACGAGGAAATGGTTAAGGGGAGATTTGTTCCATTGTTCTGCCTCTGCCACTGGCGGCTATTTCTTATAATTGGGCAACAGAGTATCTCAGTATCAGGTTTTGAATCTTAATTTCTTTTAACGAAAATCAAAGACATGAAATTTTCTTTGCTTTATTGTATGTTTTGAGAAGGTTACTTTTCGAGCTGTTGCTCTTTTTTTGCCAGTAAAAAAGTTAAATAAGAATCAAGAGACATGTGTGTGTCTCTGTGTGTGTGTCTGTGTGTGTTTGAAATTGGTACAAATGGAAATTTTACCAAGCTTGAAATCCTTTTATAATGACAAAAGGTTTCGCCTTTAAGCCGATTACACCAACAGCAACAACAACAACAACAGCAATGATAAAGTTGAAGGCAGCAACAGCAAACACTTTAGGAAAACACAGCACACTTTTGGCATACACACTCAAACTCCAAAAAGCTTCAAACTTTTGGTTTATATGCCATCAATTTTATCAGGATATCTCAATCAAGTTTTTGTTAAAAATGCTTAAAATTGGTTAACAAAAATTCACAACAATTAATATTAAATTTAGTTTGAATATTCTTTCAATATAATTTCATAAATATTGTCATCATCATCATCATAATAAGGCATGTGGCATAAATGTTGTTGGAGGTAACATTATTATAAAGCACACCTGCTGTTTAGTGAGAGTATTTGAAACTTGCAATAATAAAAAAACATAGCACATCGTCGTCGTCGTCGTCGTCGTCGTCTTCTTCTTGTGCCTCCTGGGGGCCAGCTGAGAGGTCGAGGAACCTACTTTTGTAATTAGTTTCGCATGGCACAAGAGGTGGCCATCCATCCAGGCAGCGCTTAGGCCAGAATGGTAATGGGTAATGGGTAATGGTTGGAGTTGTTGTTGGTTAGTTTGTAGATTTGTTGGGCGGCTGCCTGACTGGCTTTTAGTGACACGCCCCTCAAAGGCGAACAATGGCCTGGTTAGAAGTTGGGCACGTGGCTACCAAGCGGCGGCAACGTTTAAAGTGAATTGGTATAAAGCTGCCAAAGCGTAAAGAAAGTACCAAGGCTTTTATAAAGAGCCGTACTCTCTCTTTCTCTCTCTCTATGCAACTACTGCACAAAAGTGCCTTTCACGGAGTTGGTGGCCCACCAAAAACTAAAGTAATTTGTTGTGTACCTGTTTAGTTTTGACCGTGTTCCTAGATTCAATTAACATCTTTTTGCATTAGAATGCAGTAAAAAAAAAACTAATAAAGAATAATAAAATTTACAACTAATAATATTAAATAAATAATATTAAATAAAATTTAAAACAACGAAAAATAAACAAAAATGCTTTATTTTCTTAGTAGGAACTTTCGCTAAATCAAATTAAAATTTATTTTTAATATGGTTTAAAATATTAATAATAACATAAAAAAAATACAAGACGATGGCATTTCATTTTTTAGTGTTAATAAATTTTTTTAAAATGTAAATAGGCTAGCAAAAATAAAACTAATTGATGAATTACCAAAACTAGCTTAGAGTTGACATATTTTTGGCAATTGGAAATCTTAAATTCAATAATCATTATTAACATTAATTAGTTTTTTTTTATAGTAATGTTAGCTGACTTAACATTTATTTACATGGATGAATTTTTTTTTTTTGGAATACAGTGATATATATATTTTTCCTTTTTTTTTATTTTTGTGATTTTTGAGGTTATGCTTTC